>MU530557.1:2023798-2043798 GCA_024362625.1 Silurus asotus
AACTATATATCCTGCACTTGCTGTTATTGCACTCTGGTTAGACCCAAACTGCATTTCGTTGCCTTGTACTTGTACATGTGTAATGACAATAAAGTTGAATCTAATCTAATCTAATCTAATCTATATATATATATATATATATATATATATATGCATGAGAGCAAAATTTGATATTTAGCAACTTCTGGACTTGGGGCAGCGTAAAAGCTATTATTGTATAAATGTTATTTCGTTTAAATTAGAAAGTTACATTTAAACATTTATAATCTAATTTATACCCTAATATCTAGATCTATTACCCAGGAAACATCACATTCACAATATGGCCATGTGATGGAGTAATAACGTAAAGACTGGCAAATCTACCTCTCAAATATAAGCCAACATCCTATCTTTCTACCTACCAACATAACTAGCAAACTTACCCAAATATATAATTTTGCAGTTTTTTGGTTGATGATAAATTGACATTTAGACACAAACCCTGTGCGTTTAGAATGGGCCACTGGGATAACAGTAAAGCATTACAAAAGCTAGCAGGGTAAACCAGTTAGCATTAGCTCAGCGCATTTCCTATATTGCTTGCTGCTAACGTTTGGTATCTTTGACCTAGTCACTTTAATAATGGCTAGTTAACGATGTTCAAAAGCACAATTGTAATGTTTAAATAAAAATCAGTACGTACCAATCCACTTCCCAACCAGTATAAATCACTCGCTATTCAATAATGCTTAGAAGAAAACATAAGAACCCCCTTTCCGGTTCACTCTGCGCGAGAAACTCGTGTAACGGTGCCTCTGATTGGACGAAATGTGCCTAGGAACGGAAGCTGCGATTGGTGGGAAATATTTTTAGGGGCGGAAACGAAACAATACGTAAGATGTGGGCATCAATTCGGACTGTGATAAACTGCAACCTACATCAATATTTTGTACTAATATTATACTATAGATAATATATTAATGTGTAAATTAATAAACAAATGATTTTTACTACTATTAATTACTACTATCTTTTATTTCACGTTTTCATATTAATGTGCAGCCATAACTAAAACCTCCCATAGGTGAATAAAGTTAATTATAATCGTAGTGTGGTATATTATGTAGCAATAAACATTATTAAATTTGATGTTCTAAAAGTAAAAAAAAATGGGCAAGCATAAGCATCTGAGCAACTTTCACAAGGGCCCATTATGCAGTGGTTGCTTTTTATAGCAGAGGCTAACCATCATTATGACACCAGCTGTAGAAACCATCATCAGTATTATACAGAAATGCCATATAACTGAGCACTGCTCAGTTATATACCTGACAGGTATCTCATGCAATGAGAATGAATGACATTACTAAAGCAAAAAACCCAATGAACACAATACAAGTCTCGTTTCACAGCAGCCACATCATCTCCACAAAAGCATCAATATTAACCTCATAAAATGACCCTTGGTTTTCCATGCATTTCCATATATTATTATTTTAATACGGATTTGAAATTAAGGAAAATTGTGTGTTTTTTTCTGCAAATTTTACAGGAAAGTTAATGCAAAAAGTATAAATGGTTCATGTAAACATTAAACTCTTTTGATCTGTTTGGGCTGACCTTCTCTTATGATGTCCAGCTTGTCTTGTAAATGTCCTTGTAAGTGTTTCTGTGACCAAATTAATTTCTTCTCCTTTGTTAGCCTTTTGGGAGTAAAAAAAAAAAAAACAGCGAATAATTTTGCACATATATATTCGAGCTTGTGCAGTTTGTTACATGTGTGTTTTCCTCGCATGTGACATCTGCTAAAACTGCCTTCTAAAACGAAAAGCTCAAGGTCTCTGCATAAAATGCTCGTAAGCTCTACAACATCTTCTCTTCATTACTCAACCCCCCTGCCACACCTGCTCTATCCTCCCTGAATGCTAATGACTTTGCCTCCTTCTATGATAAAAAATATTAAGAAAATCTGCCAGATCTTCACTTCCTCCCCAACAATGACTACACAACACAGCCAGGAATCCACTACTCCTTTGTTGTCAAGCTTTTCAACCTTAACAGAAGATGAGATACTGCAAGTCATCCAAACTTGCAATCCCACCACTCTGGATCCAATCCCTTTAACTATGCTTCAGACCATCACACAAGATCTCCTGTCCTTCATCTCCACAATCATCAATGGGTCCTTTACATATGGTTGAAGACCTATCTCAAATCACAAAATTAGAACTTTCCAAGTTTGCTTTGTAGCATTCAAGAGTTATATTTATCTTAAGTTTGTAATCTTGCGTACCAGTGTAGATTTATTCATTGCTAGAGACTCAAAGCACTTTTGTACGTCGCTCTGGACAAGGGCATCTGCTAGATGTCGCAAATGTAAATGTTTTCTGCGGATTGCAACACGAAATGTGACGTCTCAAATCTGATTGGACAGAAACTCTTTAAAACAGACATAGTTTAGACTACTGGGGATCATTTAATACATATTAATGTACAAAAATATAGTAAATTGTTTATTATATTGTTTGGATTAGATGCTTGCTGCTGTTAAGAATTTGTTGCTAAAAATGGTAGAAGGAAACCAAAATAGTAAGGAATTGAGAAAACCACTACCATTACCATATGTTATGACAGCTAGTAGCTTGTAAGACCAAGCTGAATTTTTTATTTATTTAGGATGGGATTTGTTAGGATCACAAAATCTAGCTTTCACTCCTTAACACCATTGATGCCAAAAAGATTCACTGTCATTCAGAAATGTATCCTCTGAACAGGGTCATAGTAGATCCACAGCCTATTTTAAGAACTTTAGATGTGAGACAGATACACACCCTGGATTTGATAACTATACATATATACTATACTGTATATACCGTATATATATATATATATATATATACAGTACAGACTAAAAATTTATATATATTATATATACAGTACAGACCAAAAGTTTGGACACACCTGCTCATTCAAAGAGTTTTCTTTATTGTCATGACTATCGAATCATAGCTATGAATTAACACATGTGGAATTATATACATAACAAAAATGTGAACTGAAAATATGTCATATTGTAGGTTCTCCAAAGTAGGCATCAAGAGAATGCCAAGAGTGTGCAAAGCAGTAATCTAAGCGAAAGGTGGCTACTTTAAAGAACCTACAATATGGCATATTTTCAGTTGTTTCACAGTTTTTGTTATGTATATAATCCCACATGTGTTCATTCATAGTTTTGATGCCTTCAGTGTGATATATAGTGGCCAAATATGTCTCCAGACCTGAACCCTACCGGGCAACTGTGGGGCCTCTTCAAGCGGAAGGTGAAAAAGCACCATATGTCATAATAGCATTGTGATGTTATTAGGAAGGAGTGGAAGAGAGTCCCAGCAACAACCTGTGCAGCTCTGGTGAATTCCATGCCCAGAAGGATTGTTGCCAGCTATTTTGAAAAAAGAATGATGTTGGGTTATTTTCAGACAACAGTAAATCTGTTCTGCTCTACAAGCTGCACATTTACTACTTTTAAATTAATTTAAAATAAAACTCCATCCTCAGCATTCTTCTACCAATATAAACCATGTCCCTCCTCTGCACCTTTTGTCACCTTGTCTACAAAATGTCCTACATTCGCTGTCCCTCTAATAAGCTTAATTTTAATCCTGTCCATTAGCTGAAGGTAAAACCTTAACTTCAGCTCTGCTACCTCCAGCTCCACTTCCAGCAGCTGCACCTATAAACTTTCCCTTTCACTCTTGCAGATACTTTTTTTATCAAAAATCACTCCTGCCACTCTTCTCCACCCACTCCACCCTGCCTGCACTCTTTTCTTTACTTCTCTAACAGACTTTCCATTACTTTGCACTGTTGACCCCAGGTACCTGGACTCCTCCACCTTTACCACCTCTTATCCCTGCAATCGCACCACTCCACTGCCCTCCCTCTTATGCTTATATCACACACATGTACTCTGTCTTACTCCTACTGACCTTCACCTCTCCAGCGTCTTCTTAACCTGCTCCCTACTCTCACCACAAATAACAATATCATCTGCAAACATCATAGTCCACGGAGACATCCGTGCCACGCAAACATCATAGCCCCAGACAAAAGTGTCTGACCTCGTCTGTCAGCCTGTCCATTACCACTGCAAACAGGAAAGGGCTCAGAGCCGATCCTTGATGCAGTCCAACCTCCACTTCGAACCAGTCTATCGTTCCTACTGCACACTTCACTGCTGTCACACTGTCCTCATACATGTCCTGCACCACCCTCACATACTTCTATGCCACACCTGACTGCCTCATGTAATACTACAACTCCTCTTTTCGGCAACCTGTCGTACGTTTTCTCTAAATCCACAAACACACAATGCAACTCCTTCTGACCTTCTCTATACTTCTCCATCAACATTCTCAAGGCAAATAATGCGTCTGCGGTGCTTTTCCTCGACATAAAACCATACTGTTGCTCACAGATAGTCACCTCTTCTCTCAGCCCGGCTTCCACTACTCTTTCCCATAACTTCATGGTGTGACGGATCAACTTAGTTTCCCTGTAGTTACTGCAGGTCTGCACATCACCCTTATTCTTAAAGTTCGATACCAGCAAACTCCTTCTCCATTCCTCAGAAATCCTCTCACCTTACAAAATCTTGTTGAACAACCTGGTTAAAAACTCCACTGCCATCTCTCCTAAACATCGCCACTCTTTTACCGGTATGTCATCTGGTCCTACCGACTTTCCACTCTTCATCCTCTTAATCGCTGCTCTCACTTCCTCCTTACTAATCCTATCCACTTCCTGCTTCACCATCTCCACATCATCCAACTCTCTCTCTCTCTCTCTCTCTCTCTCTCTCTCTCTCTCTCTCTCTCTTTTTTTTCTCTTTTCTCCCCCACAAAACACACTCCCTCCATCTTCTCAACACACTCTCCTCACTAGTCAACACATTTCCATCTCCATCCTTTATTGCTCTAACTTGCAGCATATCCTTCCCAGCTCGGTCACTCTGCCTGGCCAATCGGTATAAATCCTTTTCTCCTTCCTTAGTGTTCAACTTCTCATACAGCTCCTCATATGCCTTTTCCTTGGCTTGCGCCACATCTCTCTTTACCTGCTGCCCTTCCTAAAGCAACCCTCCCTATTTACGCTGGGCGTGCACTGGCTTGTGCAACCCTAATGGCTGCAAGTTTTAAGGGATGGTGCAATTGGCATGCCGACTGCAGGAATGTCCACCAGAGCAGTTGAATGTGTTCATTTCTCTATCATAAGCCGTCTCCAAAGGAATTTCAGAGAATTTATCAGTACACCTCACAACTGCAGACCACGTGTTACCACACTTGAAACACACGGAAGATTCGAGTTAAGTACAAATATGCGAAAAAGCTACTTAGGTACAGTAACAAATAACATTTACTTTCTTACTGTCTGACAGTGGCGTCAAGCAATCACATTCATATGCTCATTCAAGCTTGGGTCACTTCAGGGTAGCCAAGTCATGCCTGATGGCATGTCTTCAGAGAGAACTGGATAATCTGAAACAGCTGAAGCTACAGGGAGGAATGAAAGGGACTTTTAGCTAGGCTATCTACTTAATTACTCAGTGAGTGCGCTACATGGTACAAATTCATTATAACTAAGCCTTTTTAAACATAATGGGAGCCCAAGTCATTGCAACAGATACCTTAAATGCAGAGCATGTGCAATAAATACAATAAATTAACATACATCCAGCTCACCTCTCACTCAGCCATTTGAGTGATGGACAGTCATATGGACATGCACATCATTCCATGAGCTTATTGTAAATAGGTAAATAGTTATTCAATGATATGTAAAAGGCTTACCAGTAGTATTCTAAATTTGATTGTTATAATGATTTTTTTTAGGCTTTCAGGTACTGAGCACCATTTGTTAACTAGTGGCCATTGTCTATCATTTAGTTTAAGTATGTGTGACCAACTGAGATTATACTGGCCAACAGCAATCAACATTTACATTCAACACAACCAATCTAAATGGAGAAGTGCTCTTGTTCACTCCACTCATTCTGTCAGTTGAGTTTATTTTTAAATGAGAGAATGGCTAACTTTGCCAAGATGTCTGATCTTATAGGTTTTTATTATAAAACCGACATAGTGTTAGTGCCTTGGTTTATAACATCATTTGATTGACCGAGGTTGGTTTACTACTATAATGTCAGTATACTGATCTAGCTTGGACATCAGGATTAGAAAAACTGGAACTCCCTACCACAGAAAAAAAGAAAACTGCCAAGATCTTCAGCTGCATGTTTGGATGTGTATACATTTCTGAGATTTTCATTTACCAACATGTAAAAGGGATTCTTTAAATACGTCAAATAAATACATTCAATTAAAACAACAGAGCTCTTATTTGTGGAGATGTAAAACGAAAGCTTTCTCCTTGTTAGAAATTGTACTGCAATCAGCCACAAGAGGGCCTTGGATACATTTTGGCTTTACTTTGTACTCTTACACATTCTTAAACTTTTGAGGTCATTGATTACACCATAGTCCTGTGATCATTTGTCAAATGGCCCAACATTAGGTTTAAACTTGTCTGTCTGGTGTAAAACAGACTAGTTAAATCAACATACCCTTCTCTGAAACAACTTTATTTATTCCTGTTGTTCAATATCACACCAGAGCTTTTGAAACTCCACTACTTAAACAGACGATTTAATAACACAAAACTGTTAAAACGGGTTACAAAAAATAATTCAGACACACACTGCTTACTATGTTCACCAGTACAGCACCACAGGCACCAGTGAATGCACCAGCATTATTGTGAGCTTTTGAAAGACATGAACTAAACCTATTCATTTTATTCACTATTAAAAAATTGACCACTTAAACCAATAGATTAGGTTTTAATGTTTTTGAGTAAAAAAACAAAACAAAAAAAATGTAGATTGGCAATAATATTGTTTTGCACAGTAGCTGCACTGTGGTGACTTTCATAAAAAACTCAATATGATTCAATATTTACATTTTAATAGCTATCAAATATATGACATCTCATTTTCTGTTACTATTAAACAACATTTTATTTGAGTGTAAAATTAGTTAAAAATACCCTGTACACTGAATAATTAAAACAGTACCATGTTTGTGTCTATTCTTTGATATATTTGCATTTATTTTTTTCTTTGCTGCTGTAACAGAGAAATTTCCCCACTGTGGGACGAATAAAGGTATATCTTAGCTTATCTTATGTTATCTTATCACTGCAACCACGGCTTTGGGCGCTGTATAAATCACCCGGTCATTTTATTTATTACATTTCCACATCCCTTTTTTTAGACGAAGATTTGACTTGCATTAAGTCACTGTACAGTGGAGTATGAACAATGCAAGCAGTATCACTTGAGGTGCAGATCTACTGTAAATGCTAACAAGTGTGATAATGTATTCCATCCAATGTACCATCTGCGTATATTTTTTGTTTCACTGAGAGGATAAAATGTGGCAGTAGTAAATGTTTGGCAAGGGGCTTGAGCTTGACACGTGTGCTTTTGAAGATCTTGCCAATATATGTTCTTCACTGATAATCCATATCTCTAACTAGTGTATACACGAAGTGGCTTTTTGCTTGCATACACTCTTATACTGCTATAATTAGGCTACTTTTTAATTAAATAAGCTCACACCTAGTGTTTCATTGCTAACTTTTATAATTCGGATTATATGAAAATGCAGACCAATTTTCAAAACGGTAAGACAGAACTGCAGTTCCTTGTGGAATACATGGTATAAAACAAAGTTTTTATTTTAACTGTGCTAAAAACATCTACTAAAATTCAGGCTATATGCTCTACATGCTATTTTTAGTCACATGAATGTAGGTGTGATTTCTTATCACATGTAATCTGTCTTTTGAAATATTGTAGATGTGTGTGTGTGTGTGTGTGTGTGTGTGCGTGCGTGCGTGCGTGTGTGTGTGTGTGTTAAATGGTGTGTTGAATAGTTGCAGTTGGGCATTGTGGGTATTTCTTCTGTAAAAAAAAATCCACATTTGAACATAAGTATTTTAAAAAGATCTAAACCGTTCCAACTTGGAGGATTAAACCAGGAGAGTCTCCCAAGTGAGATAGCAACAGTTGCTGCTGCACCACCATGCCAACCTGATGCAATAAAAAAAAATTACAATGAAATTTCCCTAAATTAGAATTATCCACTCAATCCATCTTTTACTAAACACACACACACACACACATACGCGCACGCGCAAACTCAAATGTCTCATACGTCTTACTAAAGGAAATGGTTGAAATAGTGCAGTGCAGTGTTTCACCGGAAACCCACAACTTATGTTGCAAGTTCACAGGTTACCAAAGCAGACCTGGCAGTTTACAACATTATGCATCAAGTTCAACAGTGTACCTCCGACAATTTCAATTTATCATGTACCCACGAGTTATTTTAAAAGGAGTCTTATACAAGAAATCTCAGCAAAAGCGAAGAACATCCCCTTGTAATTATAAGGAGAGGTATTTTGTGCTTAACACTGAGGATCTGACCTACTCTGAACGTCGCCCTGGGGTGAGTAAATGCACTTATATTCTGACAGCGTATTGAGTTTTTTGTAAAACAACAAATCTCTGTTTATCACTCTGACTGACATAATTGAATTGGTTGTATATAGATCACAGTCCTGTCCTTACTGCTTTAATATACTCGGATTAAAAGTTCGAAAATGTATATCTACAATAACCTCATGAACATGTTCTTCAAAGTACAGTAACTGCATGTGATGAACTGCATAAGAACTCCAAATGACACTTTTGACGATTTTTTAGAAAAAGCCTATTCAGAAGGGCTGCATTGAACTTTCCCGGATTAAGTGTGTAGAAATTGTACGCAGCGACCTTCCGATTCCCTGTGAATACAAATATCCTTTCCAGGTGAGAGTGCTTTAAACCTTTTGTGTGATATCATGAGCATTTGTGATGAATCTCATAAACAGAATTTTGTTTTATCTAAAACAAAAAAGGTTGTATAGAGATAAATTAGTTGAATGTGGTGTTAACAGGTCTTACATTGTTATACAATTAATAAATAAACCCCAAAATTGGATCTTGTTTTTTCTTCTTTTGTTAATAGACCATTTTCAGCTTAAATTGTATAACACATTTAGTATAGCCACATAAAAAAAAAAATAATAAAATCAATAAAATACATAAAATACTGTAGATAAGATTATTCTGATATATATATATGTGTAATTAAAAAAAAGAGCAGTAAATGCACTATTTATTATTCATGGCTGGATTCATTTGTATTGTAAATGTGTGTGTGACATTTAAAACCTTGTATTGTTTTTGGTTAATTGACAGGTTGTCTATGATAACTACTACCTTTACGTGTTTGCGCCAGACAATGACAACAGGCTAAAATGGGTCAGAGCTCTTAAAGAGGGTGAGCAACTATAAGGAAGAAACGAAACTTCTATATTGATATTTTTTTCCTTCTTGATTGTCAGCATTATATCTGAATAAACTGTTTGATTGTCATATTTATGTTTTATTATATTTGAAGAGACAAAAGGCAACAACCTAGCTTTGAACTACCATCCTGATTTCTGGGTAGAGGGAAAATGGAAGTGTTGTAACAGGACAGATAAGTTGGCACCGGGCTGCAGTGACTATTATCCAAGTGGATGCGGTACAACAAAACACAGCTGCTATGAAAATAATACTGTATTTGAATACCATATATCCATTGGAAACGAAGCTTTATTTTAAATAAGGTTTATTCTCTTAATGTTTTCTTTCTCAACACAGCATCTAAAAAACCATTGCCTCCAACACCAGACCTTGAGGTAAGTCAGATATAATCCTATATGTAATCCTTTTGCTCTGATATGCTTTCAGAGTGCCGCTTGGATATCCTGAATCTATTCTGTATGCGTTCTTTTCCCTCTATATCACAGCGGCGGTTCTCAAACACGGAGATGCAAATTGTTGTGGCTCTGAAAAACTTTATCCCTCAAGAGGACACAGACATCCCGCTGCACAAGGATGAAGAATACATTGTTATTGACCGCTCTGAACAAAATTGGTGGACTGTTAGGGATAAAAATGGGTAAATATGCAGCAGATCCAATTCCTCTATCACCTCTTTGTGTTGCACTATGAACCTTTTTTTTAATACACTTCTCAGTTTGTAAAAGTTTTTTTGTTATGGATATGTCTACTCAAACCTTCCTAAACCGAATCACTTGATCCTCCGAAATGCTGCCTTTACTAATAATAAAAACATTATTTGCATTGCTTTATTAGAGTTATCTCAAATTAAATTTGAGGAATATCTACAAGAGCTTATAACTGATTTTAAGTAGAAGATCTCCAGAGTTTTTGAATCATAGACTGTAGATAGTGTAAATATTTTCTATTTTTTGTGTCCAGATGTAAAGAATTTGGACAATCACTGTTTTCCTGTGGTAAACCTGGAAGTCCTAGAATGTTTGTTCTTGTAGAAGATTAAATTATAGTTTATTTTATTGTTTTTTTCTTACACAACTATAGAGGTGCAGCTGTACAGTGGATACAAATATAATAAAAATAAAACACACTAAAAAATTGTAAAAAAGGTTAGGTGAGCTGTTAAATGAATCTAAAGATTGGGTCAAATGTAACTATGCTTTTAAACGTATTTTAAACAAAAAGTATTGAGATTGCACTTTTTTATTGCTTATATTATCTTTTAATTATTTTAAAAACAGATTTTTTTTTCTTAAGCATACACTCAAAACCTAGACCACTGTCTGATGTTGATGCCTGTGTAATTTATTATGGCCTATAAGGCTCCCACTTTTTTTTTTTTTACTGTTCGTTGATATATATATATATATATATTATATTTCCTAATTAAAAATTGTAGCATCTTTACACCAGCGTTTACAGTTTTAAGTTCTGTAGATTAAGAAATAGTAGTGAGATTTAACCCAGAATTTAAGGGCAACAAAGTTTCTGCACATATTTCTTCAGAGTATTACCCTGCACATCAGTGTTGGCCAATAGAAACCTTTGAAATCGGTTGTTACAAATTTGTAGTTTACTTGTAAATTCAACTTCTTTTCTAAAAAACGTAAAGCTTTTTACTGAAAAAACAAAAAACAAGAAAAGTGGTGTTTTGCCCTTAAAAGGAATGTTGCAGTAAATTTTAGCCTAATATATTTCCTTTTATATATCTATAGAATATGCCTAATTGCCACATATCTAAATCTATAGCTATGATGCTTTGACAGTGGAAGGAGACAACCATTTGTTTTGTAAAAACTGATGATTAGAACTTTTATCTATAATTGTTTTTTGTTAGTTTTTTTATTTTTTATGCTCAAGCGTTACAGTGCTGTTCGTGCCACTTGGAGTTACTTAATAGTTTGGTGTCAAAGATTTCGACAGACTTTGTCCTAGAGAATTTGTGGTCATGCGTCATGAACATTAAATTCTACTTGATGTATGTCATATACATTCAGCTGAATTTATTTAGAATATTATATTCAGTAACTGCTGATTTTATGGAAAGATTTAGAAATTTTGGTTTTTAAGGTGTTCATAGTTTTGAATAAGATTTCTCTTGAATGACCTTTTTGTCATTGAGCAGAAATGAGTAATTATTTGTTGATGTGGAAGTACAGTACAAGCAAATCACTCGTCATCTATCTTTCTATCAAATTTGTATTTATTTAGTTCGTTTTTTGTATATAGAAACTGGCTTTGGATCAAAACGTACTATCAGTCTACTGAAACAGGAAATGTGCTGACCAGACAGGAATAACATTGTGTTTGGATGGAAATTATTGAAACTGATTTATACTTTATACTTTATACTTTATACTTTATACTCTATACTTTATACTCAATATACTATTGAGAAATATCACTGCATACAAAAACTCATGCTTTCTTTTTTTTCTTTTCACCTTCTTTTCCCAGAAACGTCGGAACCGTGCCTTGTATTTATGTTAAAGAGAAACCGTCAAACAACATTGAGCACTTTAAGTAAGAAATGCATATATAATCCCATGAACAAAACCATATCAATATTCTGAAATAATGAATTTTTTCGAACTGGATTTCATTCTTGGCTTATATGTTTACACAGACTAAAATGTACTAATTTACTCATTTTTATCCTTGTCTATTGTAGATGGTACAATAAAGATATATCCCGGACCGAAGCTGAAGAATGGTTAATGGCAGTGGTAAATACACGAAAATAGCAAAACTACATAACGTTATTTTAATTTTACGAAGATATGAGTGGATGAAAGTTATTATCTAAAATGTCTTTTTTACAGTCTGTAGTTGCTATTGGGTAATTTTTTGTCACAAGCGAGAAGAAATTTTTTTTTCTGGTTTTCTGCAAGCCTGCAGTAGTTGCAGCTGCAGAGTGTGCACATACAGTTCAAACAGAGATCCAAAACCTTTAAACCAGTGTGGCTGTGAGGTTTCCTGTCCCAGCTGTAGCACACAAATGTAAAAACAGACAATAATATACTTATATGTGCAGTTACTGTTTAGTGTCTGTTTAGTTTAGTGCTGTACTATATTCTAACTATCTAGTAAAGATCAACTAGCACAAACACTACCATAATATACATTTCGCTGCACACAGGATTTGTGTTCAAGGCAGAAAGCATGCAAATGTAATTTGTGTATATTATGACAGATATTTGTATTCTTATGTCATTAGAATAAGGAGGGTGCATTCATGGTTCGCGACTCTCGGCATGCAGGAGTTTACACAGTGTCTGTGTTTACCAAAGCCCCTGGGTAAACCACATTATTCCAAGCTACTTTCAGTTTGTCTTCAAACTGCATGCTTCCTGCAAAACAATATTTTGATATTGTATCTCTTTTGGCAGGTCAAATGGGGAAAAAAATCCAAGAGTCAAGCATTATAAGATCAGAGAGACAGATGATGAAGAGCCCAAGTATTACCTGGCTGAAAAATATTTATTCAGCACCATCCCAGAGCTCATTCATTATCACCAACACAATGCTGCAGGTGAGCTTGAAAAATCCAGTCAGAACTAGTCAGGGTGTGCTGCTAAACATGATTAGTCATAAAATGAGTCAAGGGATATTTTAAATGATTTTAATTGGATTAAACTGTCAACACAGTCATTTAGTTATAATCTAAAAGATGAGATCTGACATGTCGATTTGGTTTTGTCACTTTTAATCATTCATTTATTAGATGCCGTTGTCTAAAGCAATTTGGTATTTACATTCAGAAAATATTCCATGTGTTTAGATACTGTTCCATATCATCATGTGTGGAAAAGAGACAGCTACTGCATATAAATGTCTGTTGTTATATGCTTTGTTATAGGCTTAATAACACGGCTGAGGCACTGTGTTTCCCGAGGCCAAGGAAGTTCCCCCAATATTGAAGAATTTGCATCAGGTAGTGCTTCATATTTCTTATTCAAATGAATGTAAAATAGAAAAAAAGTATAGCCATATGCTCCGAGGTTCTAAAATAGGAATGTCAATGGTTGTTGTAAGGAGAAATATACAGGATTTTTAAAAAGTAAGATATCAGGAGTGCATTTATTTAATTCTTAACTCGTTTTATGATAAATAATATTTTTGTTAAGACTTTTAAGAGCATATGATTTGCCTTTTTTTTCTTGATCTATTGATTAAATCATAAATCAGAAGTGGTATTGCTTCATAGCCATTACTATACAAGATACTGTAGGCTGAGAGAAATTCTTTTATCAAGTCTGTTTAAAGACTTTTTTTCATCAATATGTGAGAAATTATAATAATATATCATGATTTAGTTACTGGGTTTATGATTACAATTATGTTTTCAGAATTTTAAGTGAATCTTCCACCTCTAGATTGTAGATTTTTACTAATATTTGATATATGATATGAATTTGTTCATAAAGTCTCTATATGTCTCTGTGCTTTCCAGAAGAGTGGGAGTTGGACATGGAGGAGTTGACTCTCGGGCCGGAGCTGGGCAGTGGTGAGTTTGGTCTGGTGTTCGAGGGCTTGTGGCGCGGTGAGAAGGTGGCTGTAAAGACAATCCGGGAAGGAGCCATGTCTGATGAGGATTTTAAAGAGGAGGCAAGGGTTATGATGTAAGTGATGATTTAGTCATCCATGTCAGTGGTTTCCCTCAAAACAAAAACAAAACATGGAATGATAAATCTACACACACACACACACACACACACACACACACACACACACACACACACACACAAAATACAATAATGCTAAAATTGCTACTTCTTACATCTGCTTCTGTTCACTGTACCACAGGACAGTATCCCACCCAAAGCTTGTGAAGTTGTATGGTGTGTGCACCCAGCAGTCCCCCATGTACCTAGTCTTTGAGTTTCTGGAGAATGGCTGCCTAACAGATTTCTTGCGCTCTAGAAAAGGGTCTGTTTCACAGGAGCATTTGCTGGGCATGTGTGTTGATGTCAGTGAAGCAATGGCTTACCTGGAAAGCTCCAATTTCATTCACAGAGACCTGGTAAGCCTTTGTTTCTAACAGCTGACTTTCAGAAGTCATTCATTAATAATGAAATCTAAATTTGCTCCAAAACATCTTTTACAGGCTGCAAGAAACTGTTTGGTTTCAAAAGACCTTGTGGTGAAACTCTCAGATTTTGGAATGACCAGGTAAAGCAGCCAAAGTTTTCTTTCTTAATTCTAAAAAAGTAATTCTCACAAACCATACATCCTTAATGATACAATATACTGCCACATCTTGCAGGTTTGTGCTGGATGACCAATACTCCAGTCACAACAGCAAATTCCCTGTAAAGTGGTCGTCTCCAGAAGTGATCAGATACAGCAAGTTCAGCAGCAAGTCAGATGTGTGGTCATTTGGTGAGAACACAATGATAAAACTGTTGTTAATGACAATGATGAAAAGAATCTGGCGAAAAATTTTGTTTTGCTATATTTATCATTTTTTATCTATTGGTACATGGAATATTATATTAAACAAATTTAAAACAGAGGTTACATACATACATAACCATGCACAATACAATGAATTTATGTACACCAAAATTTTGTTAACTACTATGATAGTATAATATAATGTTAAAAATACAAAGATGAATACGATTTAGTGATAATAAAACATGATTGGGTAATAAAACAAACTATTTTAATGAAGTCTCATAGCAACCTTAATGATTAATACTTTTTATATAGTACTTACATTTCTGTGTTTAATTGGACATTTATGTCAATGTATTATAATGTTTTATAATGTTATTATAATGTATCAGTTTATCTCTCTGTTTAAGTCGTTTGTCTGCCTGTTTGTATATTTCCTTAAGCATTCCTTCAAAAACAATAGAATAACAAGAAATTTAAGTTGTGCTGCCATATTCCCTGATGCAGGTGTGTTGATGTGGGAGATTTACAGCGAAGGCCGGCTGCCTTACGATTGCAGAAGTAATGCAGAAGTAGTGGATTCTCTAAATGCAGGGCTAAGATTACTAAAACCCAGACTTTGTCCAGAGCCTGTTTACCAGCTAATGCATTGGTGTTGGAAAGAGGTATGTAAACTAATTTCAACTCAATTTTTATAGTTACTGTAATTCTGTAAAATTACACTTTTTAAATGACTCCTGTATATAGGTAAAATCTAACATAACACATTTTTAATCAGACCTAGGAGTCAAATTAGGGGTTATGACACGAAACTTAAAACATAAATATATAATAAAATTTATAATATATCAGCAAATTATTGAATGTTTACAAAAGTAATTATTTAACACAACAGAAAATTAACAATAAAAGAAGAAACATTTACTTCATAGATAAAATGTATTGTATGTCTTGGTCATGCCAAAATCTTTTTATATTTTAGCATATTACCCTGTACCTTGAATATTCAATTAACAGCTCATGAAACATATTAGGTTTAAAATTAAATTAATTAATCATTGTCCTTAAACAGTTTCCCCAATTTCTGATGCTTTATCCCTTTCTGTAATCATGTTTACTTCAATGCAAGTGATACTCTCTAAATGTTTACAGTTGGTTGACAAATGCAGGGGGAAAAATTAAGTATAGGGAGAAGTGTCATATCATTAGTATCTACATAGATAACCATTGACAATAAGCATAGATGTATTTTGTGAATATGTCTTTTTTTTTTTTTTTTCAACAGAAACCTGAAGACCGGCCCTCCTTTGTTTTGCTCTTGCATGAACTGGCTTCTCACTCAGACCTCTGATTTAAAGCTATCAATGTTACTTTTGAAAATATATTTACAGTTCATTGTATTTATTTATTTGTATATTCTATTTATTATTTTTTTCTATTAATATCTATGTTTTTTTTGTACTGCCTAAATATAATAAATAACCAAATTTCCTGATCTCCTTTGTTCCATTAGAGGCCACTATTTAGTAGCCTATTCGACTCTATTTCCAAAACCAGTAGTGATAGAGCCTCAGTAATATTCATTAACTGTATGTTTAAATCTGTTTAGAATCTGTTTATAGCACTCAACACACAGCATTTGTTAATACCACATTTTATGTATTAGTATGTATTAACCTGTCTATTGACTAATCACACAATTACATGCAATATTTCAACTGTTTCAACAATGTGTTCTTAATAATACATGTAAATCTATCTATCTATCTATCTATCTATCTATCTATCTATCTATCTATCTATCTATCTATCTATCTATCTATCTATTTAAAGGAATAGCTATGATAACGAGTACACCAAATCAGTGACACAAAGCTATGGCCTCATTTAAGAACCGAGCAAATGAAAAGAGACATAGCTAATGAATATGTAATTAATATGATATATGCTGATGATAATAATAATAATAATAATAATAATAATAATTAATAACAATAATAATATTCATAATAATAATAATAAGCGCTTGAAAAAAAGGAATCAACCCATTAGGTCCATCAAGAGCAGTCTAAAATATCTGGAATTTATTGTGAAAGTTGTGAACATGGTAACCCTATCACTGGGTCGTCTTCTGGTGTAGTCAAAGATGTATGTAGGCACGCTGTTCATACTTCTAATAGAATGTGTCTGCATGCAAACCACTCAGAATTTGTCTGACCATAAAACGCAGGTGATCCTGTTCATACTTGTGGTCTGTCCAGACAAGACAAGTTCAGTTCACAAACAATTCAGTGGTTCTTAACGAGTCACTACAGTGAACAAGTTAGTATCATTAACTGATGCTAAAGTCCTTCTTGTAGATCAGTTGCTGTGGACAGGATTGAAAAAACTGTAAATGTAGATTCAAAAACACTACATTTTCATAGTCTACCTTAGAAATTTGATGACCACAAAATAGAGACTCTATGCATGTTTCTGTTATATGTTTGATCTGTTCCCAGTTACCAAAATGCACTTGGGCCTGTTTTGTGAAGCTTATTAAACATTAAATCTAAATTTGCTACAATAAGTATAAGTGCATGTTTTGTCCTATACCATACTTCTATAATAATTATAGCATAATAATAATAATAATAATAATAGTCATTATTATTATTATTATTTATGTTATACAGTAGATAGTTTTTTTTTTACAAAATGTGATTTAAAGTGCAGCTAACAAATGATCAGATACTACCTGGGAATTAAGTTAATTTTATGTTAATCATATGATGAAATATGCAGAGTCATTTGCAAAAGTGGACCAAATTTTGGAGCCAGATCTGGGCGAGTTACATTTAACAGTAAATGGGCCAGTGCTTTACAACCATAATAAAAATACCTGTGCCATCGCAAGCTACAGGCCACACTCAGCCCAAATCATATATGGCAATGCTGTATCTGAGCCCAAGGTGCTGTTGGGTTAATTAGCTCAGGACGAATACTGCATGCTAACTAGGTTGATGGATTTATACCGATGTATTATAAAAGTCATGCGTCGAACCTGATCACCGACCCAAATGTCAGCCAATCCTCTTGGTCATGATTAAGCATTAAGCATGATTAAGCATGATTAAGATTTCTGACACAGACATGCAATTAGACAAAAATAAGAGAAAATCAAAACAGTCAGAGTTTATTGCTAGCCTTTTATACAGCATGATCAGGTTGCATTTAACTTGAATAAATGAGGATTCATTTTATTCGACAGATGACTCCAATCTGATCTGAGCTGATTCATCTGACAGATGGCCTGGCCACATTCTCACTGATGATTGGTGGACATAATCTTCCATCTCTAGCCACGCGTTCCTCCTGTGGTTACTGAAAAATCTGCTAAACAACTTACTAACGTTAATTACAGTATAAACACAACAATATACATTCTTTAACCAATCAACTTTTCATCCCAGCTCATTTATGTACGATTTAATTCATTTGTTATGGTTTACATCAATGACTTCCTAAAACTATTTACAATTCAAATCCTGCTGTTGAATTGGAAAAAGGAAATATAAAAAAGCAATTAATCTGAAATTGCATTGAAAAATAAAATAATTCATTATAACATGCTATTGTTCTAACTGCAGATCTCTGGTGTTGTGGCTAATTATTATCCATAGCAACACATTCAATAAAAAAGTTTAAATACCAGGTAAAAGAAACTAAGTTCAGGATCAAAAGAAGATTTTATTCAGCAGAAATACATGATGTCTGTCACTGCAAAAAAAAATATATATATTTCATAAATGACAGAAACACAATGCAAAAGGTTGTAGACGGGTTGTATAGTGTTGTTGCAGGTCTCTATCAGGAAGTCTTTGAGTTCAAGAAGGTCGTCCTACAAATGCATATTTAAGTAGTAGGGAAACTATAAACCCGATTTCAGGTTACATTTGTATTAGTGTTTTTTTGCCCCAGCTCTCACACCGGAGCACACACATGCTGAGAGACGGACAAGATCCGATCGCAAAGCAGGAAAAAGGGAGCCGCTGAAAAGGGCCGTTGTCGCTTTAAGGAAATGCACTTGCAGCCATTTTCTGCTCTTTGTGTGGGGCGGATTAGCGGACAGCCACCGAGCCGAGAGCATCAGTTGTCGGATACAGAACGAACCGCGTCGTCTTTTAATCCACAACACACTGCGCTCATCCGTCCGATCGTGTATTGTGCGGACATGCGATTTGCAGGTATGATGGTCTGATTTATGGCAGCGTTTTGTGTATTTATTTATTTTTGCCAGAAGATGAGGCAGGGATGTGGGATCTGGAACAAGACAGCGATGATGGCAGCAACCTGCTAGTGGTGGTGTAACGCTGCTCTCCATAACGTCACTCAGCTGCTTCCCTGCCTGAAAAATCACCCGTTAAGACTGTGATCATTACCGATGGTTTCGATAAACCAGCTAGTTTAAATACCTCGTGTTATTTGAAAAAGCATGAGATTATAACATTGAATTAGGAAATAGAGCATCAATTGGTGTGGCCGGTGTTTTAATACTGAAAGCATCCTTCCCCCCTTCATGGGTGGGGTGAGGGAAGGACTGGCGTTCGAGCCCTGCTTCTCAAACACATCTCCTTATACAAGTGTCGATTTTTTATATTTATTTTTATTTGTTTTCCCCCCATATCTTCTGCCTTTTTAAAAAAATCTAATAATGGTTGTTTAAATGTCTTCTGTCACACATTGAGGTTGTCAGTGTGAATAGGTTGCTATACGGATGCTAAGAGCTGCTAGCTTATATTCAGCATTTAGGCGTCATTCAGATATTGATTGACGGTCTTGCAGGATAAAATATAAAATATAAAGTTTTATATATAGATAATTGACATTGGAAATAATTTTGCATTTTTGGAGCATGTTCCTTGTTTTTAGACGTATTTTTAAGTTCCTGGTTCATGTTCTGTGTGATCTAGTAAATAGCAGTTTGGTAATGACTGACAGTGGTTTATATAAAATAGCAATATCATGTGAAATAATATAATAATATTTGCATATTAGTAAGTTTATTATTTAATACTATATATATGGAGAACCCATAGGACAGAGGCCCTTTTTAAGCTGATGAGAAAGA
>MU530557.1:2048556-2085913 GCA_024362625.1 Silurus asotus
TATATATATATATTATATTATGTGGTTCTTTTCCAAACTATTACCACAAAACTGGAGGCACTTAATTGTACAGGATGTCTTTAGATGCACTATAATAAAATTTTGCATTCATTTGAACTTGGAAACCCAAAATTGTGCCAGCATGGCAATGCCCCTGTGCACAAAGGGAGCTCCTTAAAGATATGGTTTACATGCTTTGAAAAGGAAGATGTGGCCTCCTAAGGAGCTCTGATCTGAACACCTTTGGGATGAATGTGAACGAATTATAAGAGCAAATTGGGACAAAATGTGGAATGCAATGCTCAGAACTCACATACAATACTTGACCAGGTGACCCAATACTTTTGGAAATATAGTGTATATAGGTCATTGGCCGGGGTCAGTGGGCAGATTTTGTTCCCACTTACTATTCAAGAAATTAGCTGCTTTTGATTTTAATATCTATTACACAGTAGAAGGACATTTTTCGGATAAAGAAAATTGGCAACTTTAAACTCTTAAAAAGGCAAAGAAGCATTAGTCAGCTGACACTGGTCTTAGTGTCATCACACCCAGTTTCTCTGTCTGTAATATCTGATCATAAGTAACTGCATAGAGCTTATCCTGTATGGGATATTTTGCCGACCCTTTTTTTAAAGCATCTACACATTAAACCAATTATTATATTACGTACCTTTTATTCACCTTCAACTGAAAATGTAGAGAATGAGCTTATTTTAGAAGTAAAATTACGCTTTTATTTGTTATAAACGTTTTCTCATTTTTGCTCATTTATATTCTTTTCATGGCACAACTTTCGTACATTTTAGCTGAACCTCGCCTTCACGATACGAAAAAGCATTCTTTCAGATGAGTGGCTTTGTGCATGCATCAGGAAACTCCACCTTCTCTGAATGCTCATGACACAACACGTTTAACTGACACTGTCTTTCACAAGCATGCACTTTTGGTTTATTTACACTTCTAATTTGGGCCAGCTCAGTCTATCCTCTTATGACATGCTTATGAAGGTCATGACATGTAAACAGGAAGTCAGGAAGTGAGTGTGTTAAAGGGCTTGATTAATATACTGTAGAGAGATACATGCATTTTATTTAATGGAAGCTATTTGAGAATTATAAACTGTATTATTAAAATTCGATTATTTATTAAAATGGTGTTTGTTATTTGTAATTGAATTGGTAATACCATTGTACAAAAAGCTAATTTGGATTTTATAGCCGCTGGAGAATTTGGTTTTAATTTGCTTCCTATCTTAAAAAGAGAGGCACAATAGTTCAGCATGGTTATTAAGATTTCTTTAGTCAGATTAAGTTGAACTCAGTAAATCAGATCTGAACACTAGGCTCTATGATTTCTTAGACTAGTTGTATGGCATACTTAGATTTCATGTTCCTCTATTTTACATCTTTGGTTCCTACCTAGTACCTATTTACTGCATGACTCTATTATTTAGCATATCCTGTAATATACAACTTCTGAATAAGTAGATCAGAAAGATCAGTGGTGTCTCTGGAGAGTGTTTGTAGGTGAAACAGTTCGCTTGTGCTGCTAATAGCTAATCCAAACTCTTGTTCAACTTTTTTTTTTCCATTTTATTACATTTTTGCAATTTTTTTAAAGTATATTTGAAAGACAAATAATATGTATTAGAAATATACTAGATAAATAAATCAGTTATGCTATGAAATCCACCATGCATGTTGCTGTTATGTATATTGATATACATTGAACCCCCATCATCATTATTATTATTATTATTATTATTATTATTATGAATGATAATATTGATCAATATGCATATGCAGAAACTACAGCAAAGCTTATAGCAGAGGTGTGTAGTAGGGCTGGGCGATATGGGCAACAAAAAAAAAAAACCCTGATTTTTTCACAAAATTTTATTAAAACAGATCGATGTAAACTACACATTCGAGTTAATCGATAAAATTTCGATTTATCGCCCAGCCCTAGTGTGTAGGTACTTGATGAATGTGACAACTCCTGGGAGAAAAAAAATGAAAAAGACCATTTGCATTGTATATGATTTTTAATTAAATCTAGTTGTTTGCTCAAACTATAACTGCACAATTTGCAAGGTTGGTGTACATAGTATGCAAAAGGAAAAACCGAGATTGGCACTATAATCTTTCCGTTATTTGAAAATAAAATTCTGTAAAGCTGAAAAGCAGTTCAAATAAAAATGCAGCAAAGTTAAACATTCAGTAAAACAGTGCGGCTGTTTTAACGTCATAAAAAACTCTGAGAAAAGAGTGTTTTTACACCAAATCTATATTAATATCAATATTTTATTGTTAAACTTAAATTTGAAACTATATACTATATCACTGTTGTTTTAGGGGTGCTTACAGTGGATCAGAGATCTGCATATTTGGTTTTGTTTCCGACACAACTCTCCTATTCTATCTGGGGTTGGTACCATCAGTGAGTGTGTACTGGGTTGTGCAACTCAAATTTGAGGCTTTGTGGCAATTTTTTATATGCATTCTGTCTAATGTGCCTGAGTAATCATGTTTACAATGTTTCATATCAGCGACCTCTCTGCCAAATTGTGAAATACTTTAATTTATTAAATAATAGCCATTAAATTATACTTTATACTTTATTTGATTTATTTTGGTTATTTCATAACCTGTTATAAAGCTAAAATGGAATTGTGGATGTTTGAGAGGAAAGATTGACGTCTGTTAACTAGTATTTAATCATTGTCCTTTTGAGAAATCCTAAGAAAAGTGTGGACAGGGATCAAGCTCATCTTTAAGATTAACGAGAAGCGGTGGCTCAGTATATTAAAGGATTAAAGTGTACAGAAATGCAGTAAAAATCCAATTCAGTTCTGTTTAACAACAAATAGTTGATTTCCTATTAGTATTTCACAAGCAGGGTTGCCAGGTAATGTTTATAACATCCAATTGGAGCTATACAGTGTGATTCAGAAATGTACACACCTGGGAACTTGATTTTCTGAAACGTTAGAGTAATTTGTATCTACTTTTTTATATAGGCAAACATTCTGGGCTTGTTTTAAGTCCGTGTGCAGTCTTTGAGTTGTCGTCATTTGCTGGAGCATGGCAACCGTATGATCCAGCAAATAAGACCAAGTTCAAGATCAAGGTTTCTTTCTCATAAAATTTAAGGGGGTTTTCCTTGCCACATGGCTTGCTCATCACGGATAATTACACATCGTTCACCTTAACTCTTTTAAGATGCTTTGAGATAATGTCCGTTGTGAAAAGCGCTATAGAAATAAACTTGACTTGACAACGTTCAGTTCATCCTCAACTATGCCTTGTATGTTTTTATACTTTGTTTTAATCATGTTCCTGTAAATAGTTTAGTCCAATACACCTGAATACACTATGAAATAGGTGCAAATGATAGCCATTGTATATAATTCTCTGAGTGAGAAATTCTCCCAGCTGACTGAAGCTAAAATCATGCTGAAGATGCCAGAATTGACACCTCAAGGTGGTTTAATTCAGCCCTTTAGTGTGGTGCGAATAATATCCATGAGGCCTTTGAATAGAGTACAGTGAAGAAAAGATGCCACAATCACTCCTCAGTCTTATTGTTCTCTGTATTAGTTTTGTAAATTAAACCTGCCACAGGCTTACAGAAGCAGTGAGTCACATGATGTCTGCCTTGACTTACAGTGTTACCATAACACTTTTGCCTGGTAGGACGAGTCATTCGATTACTTACCTTAAGCTCAAACTCTGAACAAAATAAAGAATTGAAACCGTTTATTTGGTTTAAGTATACAGCTGCAACGTGGAAGTGGTCAGATAAACCGCACACATTCTCAACTGTGAGTTATATATATGATCTGAAAAGTAAAAAATAAATAGATATAGAGAGTATTTGATGTTTAGATAAAAATAGATATTTTATTAGATACATTTCATTTAGAACATATGAATCATTACACCGAGTCATTCCTTCCCGTGTCAATGGTTAAGGCTTTGGGTTACTGATCAGAAGGTTGGGGGTTCAGGTTAATAGACTGCCAATGTAGCACTGTTGCACCCTTGAGCAAGATTTTTAACCCTCTTTGTTGCTGTATAAGAAAAATAACTTATACTGTGTTCTACATAAAAAGAATAAAATAGTAACCAGATATAGAGAAGTAGAATCAAGACAAGTTTAATATATGTTGCTCATATTCTGCTTACAGCAATTTGTGAAAGAACATGCCAACACTTTTTTTTTTTTTCTTAAACAATTGGTCACTTTTGTATGTCATAAGTTCCCCTCCCTAACTTCCTTTTTCCAGTATTCTAAATAAGCATGTCATTGTCTTGTCTGAAATAGCATCTCAGTTCAGTTGTGTTTACACAGGTCATTTCATTTTGCAGAAGAGATAACGTTATGTCGACGTAGATGTCAAAAGATAACGTTACCTATACGGCAGTATTGATCAGTTGCACTTAGTCACTTAGCAAAAGTGAAAATCAGCTTTCATATAAAACAGGTGGCATGGTAAAGATTCACTTTTACAACTTGTATATTTCCTTTTTCGGTTTTAAAGTGTCGAGGCCTGTTATAAACTGATCAAAATGATCGGAACAGGAATATTTTTTCCCCCCCAAGATGCAGGCTATACACAGAAAACCTGACATTATTTTACTGTCACCGTATGGACAGTTTCTGGTGACTGTGGAATATGACTTTTATAATTTTTTTCTATATATATATAGTAGGTATGTAACGGAACAAGTATTTGTACCGAAATGTTTTTGTACAGGGCTTTCAGCATTCCTTTTTAACTTGCGTAACATAGTTAAAATCTTTTTAAAACTATGATTATTATTACACTTGAATATTGTCATTTAATTGCATTTGATAATTTGATAATTTTGATTAAAATGAGCAGAAAGGATATTGTTTATATAGTACAATATTTAAGAGTAAAATATCTTTCTATATAATTTTTGATGCTTTAAAATACTTACCGTAATTTCTGGACTATTAAGCGCACCCAAATATAAGCCGCACCCACTGAATTTTACAAAGATTTTTATTTTGAACATAAATAAGTCTATAAGCCGCAGTCTACACTGAAACTGATAAACTTTACACAGGCTTTAACGAAAGCCTTTTACACGGCTTGTATCTAAACAGTAGCCTACCAAGAAAGTCATTGTTCACTGACTTCCTCCTTCCTTTCACAACAATTTTTCTCGGGAGTTTATCTTTTGGCATCGTTGTGCGTTTAAAAATCACCATCGCCATGACGAATGATTCGCATTTCCCGTAGACAGTCCGAGCAAGCGGCAGGTCAAACGTCAGAGGAACCTCATCCATATTTATGATGTGGTGCAGCCTGATTCAGTGGGAGCATCTAGTGGTTTCTTTCGGCTTCTCCCATTAGGGGTCGCCACAGCGGATCCTCCGCACGTTTGATTTGGCACGTTTTACGCTGGATGCCCTTCCTAACGCAACCCTCCCCAATTTATCCGGGCTTGGCACCGGCACTGAGAGTGGCTGGGGATGGTCCCCTGACCCGGGAATCGAACCCGGGTCGCAGCGGTGGAAGCGCTGTGTCTTAACCACTAAGAGTTTTATTGGTTCACCTGAACCCGTTCCGCAATTTCATTGGTCTAATGTTATGGGGCTCAGTTTTTTGGCTTGAAGCTTGTGAAACTGGGAAAAACCCCGAAAAATCCATAAATTAGTCACTTCATTGTTTAAGTGTGGGAAAATAGCGTAGCGGCTTATAGTCCAGAAAATACGGTAACCTTAATACTTAACATAATCACAGTAATTGAGTGCTTCACCTTTCTAAATGCTGAATAAAAACACAAAGAGCCTATAAGTAAGTAGGTATACAGACAAGCCAGCACAATATAAAACCAGTCATTACTTAGTTTGATTGACTCAACAAATAAAGAATGATGCAACATTCAGGTCACACATTCGGCTTCACCACCAATCTACAAGTCACTTCTCTCTGCCTTGAGCCCAGTTAATCTCAGACTTTACTGTGCTTATACTCATCTGAATATGCTTTGTGTTTACCTTAAAATTTTAATCATGAACACTTCTTTTTCCCTTGTGTTCTTCACAAGGCTTTCTCATTATTTACAAACTGCGCTTCACTTTGTATTTGTCTTTTAGGTTTCAACTATTTGCTTTCTCCATGTTTGTCATACGGTTTCTCATTTTGCTCCGCTTGCCCGATCTCAAACAAAGTCAATCATCAGACGCACATCAAATCTTGAAAATCAAGACAAATACATTCCAACGCAGTATGTTTCATGGTGAATGTATGATGATTAAGGCTTGAAGTTATTGGATACTGGAGGCTTATGATTTTAATTTAGATGTTAGCTGTGACAATTTTAACTATAGGCGAGAGTCTAAGGCTTTCGAAGGCCTGTGAACTTCTTTTTAGTATAAACTAATATCCCTTGGACTCATAAAGTATAAAATTAGTGCACGCACACACAAAGACACACACACACACACACACACGCTATGTGGTTAACAGTGCACTCTTTCACATATTTATAAATGCAAACTTCTCCTAATACTCCATATTTGTTCTCAGAAGCAGTCAAAACATTAATAGAAAAGTAAAATGTCCGTTTCACACACACTTCACGCAGTATATTGTTGTGCGACTGTTACTGCTTGTGTCCAGTCACTATTCAAATTTTAAGCATCTGCACTGTAAAACAGAACAATGGGCACTACAACAAACATGAAAATGTCTAGAATAATATATGAGCTATCCTTTTAATGATGACCCTAATGATCACACTGTTTCTCTTGTAGTTCTATGTATTTATTTATTTGGTTGGTTATCTGCATATTTATTATCTAATTTTCTATTAACATCTTATTTACACTGTTAGATGAGTGTCGAGATATTGTGCAGGCTATGATTGATATAATGAGATTAAACAAACCTTTCTTTGATTTTTCCAAGCAGACTTTTGGCATATAGTAGAAGGCCATCAGACTTGCTTTTTTGTCTCATTGCATATATGGAAGTCTTTTTCAAGAGCTTATTATTGTATATTTGTACAAACGTATCATGGCCAAGCACCCAGAGCCAGACAGTCACAGAATTAATGCCTAACCAGTCACTGGCATGCAGGGCAATGGATTTGACCCTGGACAGTGGTGGAACTCTGGATGTAGGAGAAAACGGTCTAGATGAATAAATAATGCTACTGCTATGTGCTGCAGTGTTGTTTATTGCTACATTGACCTGTGATCAAAATAAATAAAAAAATTTGTGTGAAAAGTGAAAAATAAATAATAGTGGTTAGCGCACTTAACCACAAGCTTACACACATTCAGGGTGTTGTCCTGAAGACAATTATGATGTTTTAGTGATAGTACCTAAATGCTTTGCTGTGATACACAGTCACATAAAATATGTAGAAAAAAACCCATATCCATCAACACTTACTATTTTGCGAATTTGCTGTCAGATTTGTTGGCCATTACATGTAAAGTGTTAGAAGTGACATCATCTTTCTCGGAAGATGACGTATGCCAAATTTGGCTCATGCGAGGTTTTGTTTTTAGCAACCTGTTCTGTGTGCACATTGCCTGATCTCTGCCTGTGTGTTGACCACAATCTCTGCCTTATGATTTGCATTTGTCAGCCCTGTGAATTAAAGAACTTTTATCTGCACTTGCAACCGCTCCTGTGCTGTATAGTTTTGTGCCAATGCCATAGACACCCTATCCAAAAGAAGCAGAAAAGGTATAACAATCGGTTGCTTATGCACCTTTAGTTCTTGGCCCCTTTAATAATAAAAAATATTAATACAATCAAACCAAAAGCAGTTGTGAAGTCTATGTACTTTCTAAACATTTTTTTTTCTACTGTATTAGGCATGTTAACTAGGCTACAGTTTGTGCACAAATGTATTTCCATCTTATTAGATCATCTACTAATTAGGTCATGTCCCAAATATAATAAAATTTTGTACTTCTTTTAGTTAAACAAATGTCCCTCTGTGTTTTCAGGCTGAGCTGCTTTGTGAGTGAACGAGAGCAGCCATGACGACCCACGTAACTTTGGAGGATGCGCTGTCCAACGTGGACCTGCTGGAGGAGCTGCCACTCCCCGACCAGCAGCCATGCATCGAGCCGCCACCCTCCTCTATTATGTACCAGGTATACCTGCTTTAGGGCTGACTGCACACCAGATCGCTTCCATGCAGAAATAATATGAGATATTGAGGTTGATCAACAATGAAATGTTTACAGTTTCAGTAAGCATTGATGCTATACACTAGTATCAGCAATTTAAAGTGGAGTCAGCAAATTATAGATACATTTTCCACTTTAACATAAATTGTATTCCGTTAAACAGTATGTCACCTGACTATGATTTGTGGTATAAACCAGTTATCTCAGTATTTTAGGTCAGAATTAGAATAACCAAATTGGGTAACCTTACTGATTGATAGCTAACTTATGTGATGTTTTTTTATTATCACTTGTATCTTCGTTGTCCTGATCTGTGATCAGCAGTATCATTTCATGCAAAGGTAAAGAGAATGTTGCTGGAGAAGTATAGAGAATGTCAGAAGGAGTGTGTTTGTGGATTTAGAGAAAGCTTACGACAGGGAGGGCAGTGGAGTGGTGCGGTTGCAGGGAGAAGAGGTGGAGAAGGTGGAGGAGTTCAGGTACCTGGGGTCAAAAGTGCAAAGTAATGGAGAGTGTGTTAGAGAAGGGAAGAAAAGACTGCAGGCAGGGTGGAGTGGGTGAGAAAAAGTGATAGCAAAGGTGTGATTTGTGATAGAAGAGTATCTGCAAGAGTGAAAGGGAAAGTTTATAGGACTGTGTTGAGACCTGCGATGTTGTATGGTTTAGAGACAGTGACATTGAGAAGAAGACAGGAGGCGGAGCTGGAGGTAGCAGTTGAAAATGTTGAGATTTTCATTGAGAGTGACGACGATGGACAGGATTAGAAAAGAGTTTATTAGAGGGACAGCACATGTAGGACGTTTTGGAGACAAGGTGAGATGGTTTGGACATGTGTAGAGGAGGGACATGGGGTAAATTGGTAGAAGAATTCTGAGGATGAAGCCACCAAGAAGGAGGGAAAGAGGAAGGTCAAGGAGGAGGTTTATGGATGTATTTAAGGAAGACATGCAGAAAGAGGCAGATGTAGAGGACAGAGTAGTATGGAGACGGATGATCCGCTGTGGTGAACGGGAGAAGCAAAAAGAAGAAGAAAATCTTCATTAACCTAAATATCCACTCACAATTATTTCTATAATAGCACAAGGAAAAACATAATTAATAATCAGCAGTTTTGTGAATCATAATAGCTTGTGGATCATGCAAGCAAACAGACAGCACAGCCAGGCAAATCCTATACAAATACACCACTGGAGAATTTGCACACACCTCACCTGTCAGTGAGGTAAAAAAAAAGGGTGTGTCTCTATTGGCCTGGTAGGACGATTTCAATTTTCTTTTTAATGTTGAAGGAAGGATCACTACACTATGTAGTGTGTGTTGTGAAAGTGTGTACTGAGTGACAAACTGGGTGTGTGTATGTATATACTGTATATCTTCACAGGAGACAATACTATATAAATGAAACTTGGATATATTAGAGTAGTCAATGTACAGCTTGTATAGCAATATATATTTACTGTCCTTTAAAAACAACTGAACATACAGCCATTGTTGTGTAATAGCTGGCAACAAAAGTGAGTACACCCTAAGTGATAACAGCTGTATGTCATCTAACCATTCAAAGCCACATACCTATTCATCATGTTTATGTTTTTGTCTGCTTGACAGGACCATACATATTTGTGTATCTTGTATTGGAGCAGTTAAAATGTGGTGCTTTGAGTACAATTCTCTCATACTGACCACTGGATGTTCAACATGGCACCTCATGGCAGAGAACTCTCTGAGGATTTGAGAATTAGAATTGTTGCCCTCCACAAAGATGGCCTAGGCTTTAAGATCAGGAACACCCTGAAAATGCAGCTTTGTTGAGCTGCACAATCACTAGATCTAACCTCTATTGAACATCTTTGGGGATCAGGTGAAAATGTCTGCATGCAGCAAGTCTTTGCAGCTGTTCAGATTTTAGTAATGTAGTCATTTCTGTATATGACCGTTTTCCTGCACAGTAGATCAAATATCTTGTAAAATCTACCCCAGGATAGCACATATAGGAGGCAGAAGTTTAATGATAATCAACATTAAAATTGTATTCCTTTAATTCCACACTGTAATGTTTTATTCCACAGATTAGCAGCATCATAAATGCTCCCATTTGCCCATATATGATTTGCACCAATCTAACATTTCCTGCTTGAATGTGATATATGTTTGTGTACCTGGTTTATGTTTACACCTGTATATATTAACGAACGTTTATGTCTTTTCAACCAGGCAAACTTTGATACCAACTTTGAGGACAGAAATGCTTTTGTGACCGGTATCGCCCGATATATTGAACAGGCCACCGTCCATTCCAGCATGGTGAGTAGAGAGCAGCGTTTTTCTGTCTCAAAACGTCATTGAACGCACTTCATGTGACCATGGCAGCTGCATGATGAAAAGCTAAGCATCTGATGCACACACAAAGATGCTTTCATTAATTGTCACTGGAGGCTTTACTCAACTGTGAATGTGAGCTGAATTGTATACCCATTCATTCTCCACTCAAAAAATAACAAACAATATCAAAAGCATTCTGATACATGCAGGAATTGTGGGTAACATTAATACATATATTACACTGATCTGCACTGTAACTCTCAGTGCTGAGCAGGTGATTTTGTATTTTAATCCCTTCTTTTATCAATGAAAATTTTACAGCTTTAAAATATAAAAAATATTGTAATGTGATATTTGTAATTTATACCACAGCACTGTTGAGTTGCTCAATGTTGAACAAATAATATTGTATTTTTTGGCGTGAAATGGTTATATGTTGATATGGTGAATTTTCTGTAGGAAGAAGTCTTGAGTGATCTGTACTCGTCAGGAATTTTTCATTTGTGTTTTAAACGTGTGACTTGGTTAGTTAAAGACATGCTGGCCATAAACAATATAATAAAAAGTAAATTAATACAAATAAAAAAATGATGAAATTATTGAAAAATTATTATTGAAAAATATTTAAAAAAAAGAATCAAGTTTGTGGTGGAATCACTACACTGGCATCTATTATTTTAATATAACAGTTTTATTTCTCAATTCACTCAACCTAGTTGAAGTTTTCTCACATATTATTGACTCCTTTTCATCTGCCTCTTTTAAACCAACTACCTGCAGGTTTTCCTTTAGCACATCCATGAACCTCCTCTTTGGCCCTCCTCTTTTCCTCCTTACTGGCGGCTTCATCCTCAGCATTCTCCTATCGATGTACCCCATGTCCCTCCTCTGCACATGTCCAAACCATCTCAGTCAGGCTTCTCTTACTTTGTTTCCCAAAACGTCCTACATGTGCTGTCCCTCTAATAAACTTGTTTCTAATCCTGTCCATCCTCGTCACTCCCAATTGAAATCTCAGCATCTTCAGCTCTGCTACCTCCAGCTTCACCTCCTGTCTTTTAGTCAATGCCACTATCTCTAAATCATACAACATATCAGGTCTCACCACAGTCCTATAAACTTTCTCTTTCACTCTTGCAGATAATCTTCAATCACAAATCAGTCCTGCCACTCTTCTCCACCCACTCCACCCTGCCTGCACTCTTTTCTTCACTTCTCTAACACACTCTTCATTACTTTGCACTGTTAACCTCAGGCACCTAAACTCCTCCACCTTCACCACCTTTTCTCCCAGCAACCGCACCACTCCACTGCCTTGCCTCTCTTTTACTCCTCTTCTCTCCAGCACGTACCTCCACCTCTCCAGACTCTTCTCAACCTGCTCCCTAATCTCACCACAAATCACAATCTCCTCCGGCAAATATCATAGTCCACGGAGACTCCTGTCAGACCTTGTCCATCAACCTGTCCATCAAAACTGCAAACAGAAAAGGGCTTAGAGCCAATCCTTGATGAAATCCAACCTCCACCTTAAACCAATCTGTCGTCCCTACTGCACACTATCCAATATTTACTGCTGTCACACTATCCTCATACATGTCCTGCACCCTCACATACTTCTCTGACACACCTGACTTCCTCATACAATACCACAACTCCTCTCTCTGCACCCTGTCGTATGCTTTCTCTAAATCCACAAACACACAATGCAACTCCTTCTGACATTTTCTATACTTCTGCATCAACATTCTCAAAGAAAATAATGCGCCTGTAGTGCTCATTCTCGACATGAAACCATACCGTGGCTCACAGATGGTCAACTCTTCTCTCAGCCTGGCTTCCACTACTCTTTCAACTTTATTCCCCTGTAGTTACTGCAGGTCTGCACATCTCCCTTATTCTTACCCTTATACTACCCAGAATCTTATTAAATAATCTGGTTAAAAACTCCCCTGCCATCTCTCTTAAGCACTTCTACTGGTATGTCATCTGGTCCTACCGACTTTCCACTCTTTATCCTCTTTATCAATGCTTTACTTCCTCCTATCCTACTAATCCTATCCACTTCCTGCTTCACCATCTCCACATCATCCAACCCTCTCTCTTTCTCTCATATTCCTTATTCATCAGCTCCATCCTTTATTGTACTAACTTGCAGCACATCCTTCCCACCTCGAACTTTCTGTCTGGCCAATCAGTATAAATCCTTTTCTCCTTCTTTAGTGTCCAACTTCACATATAGCTCCTCACATGCCTTTTCCTTGGCTTTTGACACACCCCTTTTTATTTGCTGCCGCATCTCCTTATACTCCTGCCTACTTTTCTCATCTCTCTGCCAATCCCAATTCTGTTTTGCCAACATCTTTTTCCTTATGCTCTCCTGCACTTCCTCATTCCACCATCAAGTCTCTTTGTCCTTCAATCTATTTCCAGATGTCACACCAAGTACCTTTCTAGCTTCCTACCTTATCACTTCTGCAGTAGTTGCCCAATCATCCCACATCTCTTCACCCCCACGAGCCCCTGTCTGACCTCTTTCCTGAATCTCACACTACAGTATTCCTCCTTCAGTTTCCACCATCTTATTCTTCTTTCATTCCAGTCTGCTTTTCTTCTTCTTCACCTCCAAAACCATCCTACAGACCATCATCCGATGCTGTCTAGCTAAACTGTTCCTCTGCCAACACATTACAGTCTCCAATTTCCTTCAGTTTACATCTCCTACATAGAACATAGTCCACCTGTGTGCACCTTCATCCGCTCTTATACATCACCCTATGATCCTCCTTCTTAAAATAAGTGTTCACCAATGCCATTTCCATCCTTTTACTAAAATCTACCACCATCTGCCCACATTCCTCTCCTTAAGGCCATACCTATCCATCACCTCCTCATCACTTCTGTTCCCTTCACCAACATGCCCACTGAATTCTGCCCCAATCACTAATCTTTCCTTCCTTGGTACACTCTAAACCACTTCATCTAACATACTGCAGAATCTTTTACTAGATAATGAGTGGAAATCACCTTGCTTGTTCCAGTTTGCTCACCTCACTCCCTGGATGTGTAGAGTGTGAAATGGCAAGGTTTTGTTGTTATAGATATCAATATTGTCCTTGTTGTGAGAAATTTACATACAAACTGAACCCAAACTAACTTTCCGTTTCTCCGTAATTAAGTATCTTTGTGCCTGCCATTATATATAATTTTAATCGAGTTGAGAACAGACTTTATGTAGATTAGGAATGTAGACCGCTATCATATGTGCCCTATTATTGGTACACAACATTAACCTGTTATAATCAGTAACTTTGTTTTCAGAATGAAATGCTGGAGGAGGGACATGAATACGCTGTCATGCTGTACACCTGGAGAAGCTGCTCGAGAGCCATTCCCCAGGTACAGATATGTGCCAGGCATCTAGAATCATACACATTTGATTTAACACTTGACATAGTTGTATTTCCTTTAACTGAATATCGCCACTCTTTCTCTTCCCCACAATTTCAGAAAAATGTGTTGTAATTTTCTGTAAGAGGAAGGTCACAGTTTCTCTTGACTGGTCAGCTCATGATCACAATTTTGAGCCAAAAGACCACTGCTGAGTTTCTGAGCAAGGCCTATATGCTCCTTTGTATAAAAAATAATCAAATAATACTACTACTAATTTTAATTAGAGCTGCAACTCAAAAATATATTTTTTACAATTGGATGTTTTGCCTATTATAACTATACAATCCTTATTCAGGGTATTAGAATACTATCTTTAATTTGTACATTTTAAAGCTTACAAAAAAAAAAACAGCATTTTAGTATAAAAGCTGAAACAATTTGTGTAACTCAACATTTATATTGTATTTTGCAGATGGCAAGTTGAAAACCATGCTTAAAAGAAATAAATATAAAATATACAGTTTTTTTTTTTTTTTTTTTTTCCGAAAGAAAAAAAATCCACAGATATTTTGTTCATTTGTAGAGATATAAGCATCTAGAATATATAATTCATACTATTTTGTATTCAGTAAATCACGTTTGAAAACAGATAAGGCACTGTTGTAGTAGACAAATGCTATAAAAAGAGATTGAAAAGGAGAAACGCAGCAAGCTAACAGGCTTGATTAAAAAAAAAAAGAAAGAAAAAATATGCATTGGTGTATAAATACATAATCATTCGCTGAAAACCACAACAGTGACTAAAAATGCAATCGTTCACTGCTGCTGTTATTTGCTGCATTCAGATTTAGTGTTTGTTCGCACCGTTTTAATTGAATCCATGACTATGTTGAGAGCGAGGTGATTGCGCAACCTGATGCTTGCAAGTCACGCCAGAAAAGATCCAGTGCGACTGTCCCGAATTTAGCAAACAACTAGTTTACACAATAGCAATTCATTAAACGATACCATTTTCTACGGTGGCCGAGAAGTGCAAAACACATTAACAAATCAGAAAACGAATGAACAAATTGGAAAACACTAACAAATCCGAAAACAAAATAACAAATGCAAAAACAAGTGAACAAATCCGCAAACACAATGACAATTCAGACAAACTAGAAAAAGTAGGTATAGTTTATGGATGGAACACTTACCGATCATTGGACGAGACACCTGTCATTCAAGATATACAGGTATGAAATCTTATACCTTTGTTTCTTGTAAAGTTCTCTGTTTACTTTAAACTATTGTTTATTTCGATTAGTGCACCTTTAAACAAAAGAAAATAACAGAAGTAAACATTGGCAAGCAAGGAGAAACTGTTGTGCTTCCTGTATATCTTGAATGACAGGTGTCTTGTCCAATGATTGTTTTGTTTTTGTTGTTGTTTTTTATTTACCTTTTTTTTTTATTAAGCAGTTAGCCATATACAAACAATGTGTCAATAACAAGTACAATTTACATCACAATACACAGAACAGGTGCATGAAAATACAAATATATATACATATATTTAGGGGAAAGAGGGAATTTATAATAATAATAATAATAACAATACAATTCAATAAAAAAACAGATAGAAATAAATGGTCTATGGTTTATTCTGTTTTTTTATTTTTTATAAAGGACAAAAGATTCATTGCATTTTTCTTTTTAATCACTTTAAGGGCTTTTGCAAAAAAAATAAACTCATTATAAAATGCAAAAAATTTTGGTTTCACTTTCAAGTATTTCAATTTGTGTATATAAAATTTTCCCATCAGAAGTATATTATTAACAAGAAAGTCGTCTTTGTTATATAGATAATGTCCTTCATAGTAAAATTTCTTACATGGAAACCTTTGGGTAAAGCCAGTTATGGATTTCAGACCATAAAGCGTCTGAAGTACAACAGTCTGCGGTGGTTTTACTTTCAAGTATTTCAATTTGTGTATATAAAATTTTCCCATCAGAATTATATTATTAACAAGAAAGTCGTCTTTGTTATATAGATAATGTCCTTCATAGTAAAATTTCTTACATGGAAACCTTTGGGTAAAGCCAGTTATGGATTTCAGACCATAAAGCGTCTGAAGTACAACAGTCTGCGGCAGGAGAAAGTTGAAACGTATGTGTAAAAGTGTACAAACTAAACCTTTATGTCATGAGATACTGCAGCATCTCCAACATCACTTGCATTTTCTCCTTGTTCGCCAAAGTTTACTTCGGTTATTTTCTTATATTTAATTATTTATGCACTAATCGAAATAAAAAAAAAATAGTTTAAAGTAAACAGAGAACTTTACACATGTACAAGAAACAAAGTTTAGGATTTCATATATGTTGAATGACAGGTGTTTTCTTTGTTTTTTGGCCCATTCTTTTTATGAGATTTGCTACAGGTTGTTTATGTTGGTTGGGTGATGCTTGTAGACTGAAATTTTCAAATATTGCCACAGATTCACAATAGGATTTGGATCAGGACTTTGACTAGGCCTCTGTGTTACTTTTATGTTTTGTTTTTGAGCTACTTTGTGCTTGTGCTTGGTACATTTGTCCTGCTGAAAGGTAAATTTCCTTTCTGAAACAGATTCTCTGGCAAAAATTTCCCATATTTTGCACCTTATTTCCTGCTTTAAATCCATGCTTAAAGAAACAGTTTTACAGCATGATGCTGCAACCACCATAATTAAGTGTGTGTCTTGAGGTACAGGAAGTGTTAGGTTTATGCCACAACATACAACAATGTCTGTCTTAGGCTAAAGTGACCACAAATCCCACAAATTCTGATGTCACAGCTGGGTCAATGACATGCATTCAGATGGTAGTCTTGAGTAATGGCTTCTTTTTTTGCCACCTTCCCACACAGGACAGCGTAATGCAGTGCTGCTGATATGGCAGCCACTGAACTTTATAGCTTCTTCAAAGTGATTGTTGACCTTTCTGTGGTGTCAATGATGTACATGCAGGGGTTGAATAATTAAACAATCAAGATAATTTATTTTCTTTTTTCCCAAAAATAATTTTAACCCAAGAAACAGTGTCAACTTGCAATAATTGAAAATTTGAAATGAAATTTTGAACAGAATAAAATTTCAATCCACTATTTGTAATCCAGTAATATAAATATTTAGTCAGCGGTTCTTAATACTTATGCAAGGCTAAAAGACATAGCTATATATACAGTGTAAATATAATTTTTCTCAGCTGTCATTAATGTTTTTGAGTGCAAAACTGATGGGATGTATAAATAATTAATTAATAATTAATAATCTTTCATAGCTTGTTTTATATTTTGCTTGTTAGATCTTCTGGTAGAGAATGTGTGATTTATAGATTAGAGGTCGAACAGAACGGGTTTTTCTCTGGCCAATGCCTATATCCAGAAATCAGGGCAGCCGGTATACGGTGCCAATTTTTTGGCGATATGTTTGGCCGATTTAATTATTCGAATATTTAATTAATAAAAGGTGATACAGAAAATTGCTTGAATAGAACATTTATTGAGCAACACAAGACTCTTCATTCAGTGCATTTGTTACCAGGTTTTGTTCCCCATGCCTAGTCTGGATTAAGAATTTGTTGAGCGTCGGTCTGTATTTCAGGTGATTCTACATGTCGAATCAGTGAGCACACAATAAAAACACGGAACACACTTGTTTCGTACTTGTCTTTGCAACTTAGAAGACAGGATTGAAAAAGGCTACACAAATCCGTTATGATCGTGGCAAGTGTAAACACCATTAGCTTTATATATTTACAGTTCTAACTCTTCGGGTTTCCCTGTTTGGAAGGTGAATACAGACTACTGCCACATACTGGTATGAGAGAAAGTTATGTATCTCACACAAGCACAAAACTTACATGCACGATTTGGTTAATCAGATGCTCCTGCCTAATTTGCAGCACAATCGGCCAATGCCGATCAGTTAAAAAATTGCAAAAATCGGTTTCAAATTAAAAAAATCAATTAGTCAACCTCTATTAAAGATAAGGAATGTGATAAAGATTATTTGAATAAATTTGGAAAAATAATTATGAGACAGAGATTGCATGTGTGAACTACCTTCATCTGTGCTGCAAGTCAAAATGATAAAAAAATCATCTATTAGCTGTAGTAAATGAAGTAAAAACAGGTCAGGTCAGTACCACATTTAGAATATAAATGATAAATGAAAATTAATAAATGTAATGGAGATGCTCTCACATGTTAGACTTAACATTTTAAAAAGACTGCACTGCTTTTATTAAAAAATACCATTTTCCTTCTAAAAGAATACCTGTGGTGGTTTTTAGGTTAAGTGTAATGAGCAGCCCAACAGAGTGGAGATATATGAGAAGACTGTGGAGGTGCTGGAACCTGAGGTCACCAAGCTCATGAAGTTCATGTACTTTCAGGTACAAAAGAAACATGTAGCAGTTAAGCCTTTTTATCCTTATGTGATATTCAGTATTTTGCAGGCTTGTGAATGTTGTAAACTTTATGTTTCTCTGTTCTAGCGTAAGGCGATTGAGCGCTTTTGTAGTGAGGTGAAGCGCCTGTGTCACGCTGAGCGCAGAAAAGACTTTGTGTCTGAGGCTTACCTGCTTACCCTGGGCAAATTCATCAACATGTTCGCTGTTCTGGATGAACTCAAGAACATGAAGTGCAGTGTCAAGAATGACCACTCTGCTTACAAAAGGTACGGTCCTGCGCTATATCGCGTTTAGATTTAAAGAGGGAATTAGGTAATGGTGCTATTCGGGTGCCAGCATTTTTTCTTAGAACTGTTTTATTCTTGCAGAGCTGCTCAATTCCTGAGAAAGATGGCTGATCCACAGTCAATCCAAGAATCCCAAAACCTTTCCATGTTCTTGGCTAATCACAACAGAATCACACAGGTACAGCTACATTTTAGATTTGTGTGTTGTTGCATAATACAAACTGAGATTCTGATTTTTGAAAAGACAAAAGTCTGTTGTGTGTAACTTTGGCCTGTTATATTGTTCCCATTATTTTGCATGTATATTTATAAAAAAAACTTTTATGAATTATTATTTTTGTCCTTCAGAATTGTTGCTAAATATTTATCCATCGATATGTATCAAGGTACAAGGTTTAATGATCTGTTTGCTTGCAGTGTCTGCATCAGCAGCTGGAGGTGATCCCTGGCTATGAAGAGCTCCTGGCAGACATTGTTAACATCTGTGTGGACTACTATGAGAATAAGATGTACTTGACACCCAGTGAGAAACACATGCTGCTCAAGGTGCCACGCCTACACTTCATTTCCATGCCATTGTGCCATGTGGACCATCAATCATGTGGCAAAAACATTGCTAAAGGGATTTGTGCTTACAAATTTGTGATTTCAGGTGATGGGGTTCGGACTTTATTTAATGGACGGAAATGTCAGCAACATCTACAAGCTGGATGCCAAGAAGAGAATAAACCTCAGTAAAATCGACAAGTTCTTCAAGGTCGGCTGAAATTGCATAGTTTTGCTTTAAAATATCTTTTACCTGTTTAATTTGCTAATATGTGTTGAAATGCCTTTCCAGCTCCAGGTCGTGCCTCTGTTTGGTGACATGCAGATTGAGCTGTCTCGGTATATCGAGACAAGCGCCCACTATGAGGAGAATAAATCAAAGTGAGTTTAAAAGTTCTTGAAAAAAAGGAATAAATAAAAATGCATACTACATGCCAGTCCTCCTGGGTGGATTAGCAATCAACGTATTTATTAAAAGTCGTCAGTGTTTGCATGCATTCTTTACAAGCAAGACAGGAGCTAGCCTTAAAGCCAGTGGTGCACAGAAACCTCATTTAGAGTAGTGCTGATAGTTTACATATATGCATACGTTCTTATACGTCAGTTTAGTTGATCTATTAAAGATATCAACCTCTTTGTTACTACACCGCTGCCTCAATGAACCCTCTTTTGTATTAATGAGCTATTCCTGATTGTTACAGCAGTAATTTGTTGTGCTTTACATAGGTATATGTTGGTTTTGGACAGACAACGAAACATGAAACAGAATTTCATGTTTCATTTAGAATTTTTATCTTTATTGACATCTTTATTCTCCCCAGGTGGACATGCACCCAGAGCAGCATTAGTCCTCAGTATAACCTTTGTGAGCAGATGGTGCAGATCCGAGACGATCACATCCGCTTTATCTCAGAGTTGGCACGTTACAGTAACAGCGAGGTGGTGACAGGCTCTGGCTTGGACAGCCAAAAGTCTGACGAGGAGTACAGAGAGCTGTTTGACCTGGCGCTCCGAGGTTTGCAGCTCCTCTCCAAGTGGAGCACTCATGTCATGGAGGTGGTAAGTATGTGTGTAACATATATACAGTTGCCTGATTTTGTCTCTATCCATTTCTTTCTTGTGTAGTTTGAGTTTAGCTTCCACTTATTTTTTTCTCCTCTGTCTCACTTCCTGTTTTAGTACTCATGGAAACTTGTGCACCCCACTGACAAGTTCTGCAATAAGGATTGTCCTGGCACAGCTGAAGAGTATGAGCGTGCCACACGCTATAACTATACCAGTGAAGAGAAATTCGCCTTGGTGGAAGTAATTGCCATGATCAAGGGTCTGCAGGTGCTAATGGGCCGCATGGAGAGCGTGTTCAACCAGGCCATCAGGAACACAATCTATGCTGCACTGCAGGACTTTGCCCAGGTCACTCTGAGAGAGCCGCTCAGGCAGGCTGTGCGCAAGAAAAAGAATGTCCTAATCAGGTAAAATGATTGGCTTCCGGATTTCCATGGCAGTCCATAAAAATGTATAAGAGTGGCTGTAAGTTGAAATACAAATGTCTGGGGGAATTATACCTGAATGTGAAAAGAACCCATAGACCAAAATGTAATAATTGAAACTTGCTTCTAGCTAACAGATGAACTAATGCAGTGAATAGATAGAGGGCCAGGAAACATGAGAAGTCAGATATTATTCCATCCACAATAAAGCTTATGACAAGCCAATAGAAAGTACTATACCCAGTAAAATGAAGTAACTCTAGTTGCTCTGATTGAGAGCAAGAATTCCATCCACATGGCTGCAGTGATGCTATGCTTGTTCTCACAGTGTTCTACAGGCCATTCGGAAGACTATCTGTGACTGGGAGGGAGGCAGGGAGCCACCCAACGACCCTTGTCTAAGGGGAGAGAAGGACCCTAAAGGAGGGTTTGATATCAAAGTGCCCCGCCGTGCTGTTGGTCCCTCAAGCACACAAGTTAGTTCCACCGAAGATATTCTATTCACATAAACACTGCGGGTTTCTAGAAGCTTTCTAAAAACACTAAAAATATTTTGTCCCTTCGCAGTTGTACATGGTGCGAACAATGCTTGAGTCACTGATCGCTGATAAGAGCGGCTCAAAAAAGACACTGCGCAGCAGCCTGGATGGTCCCATAGTTCAGGCCATAGAGGACTTCCATAAACACTCCTTCTTCTACACCCATCTCCTCAACTTCAGTGGTAAGAAATCATTTCTAATTCTAATACAAAAGACTAATACATAAGACACAGCATTCGGGTCAGTGTTTCAAGCTTTCTAAAGATACATGTACAGCTTTGCAAACCATTTTGGTTTATGCAGGACCTATTAAAAGCTTTAAAGATTTTTTAATGAGAGTCACGAATTTCCTTCATTGTAATTGGTTCTCAGAGGCCCTTCAGCAGTGCTGTGACCTATCACAGCTTTGGTTCCGAGAGTTCTTCCTGGAGCTCACCATGGGTCGTCGCATTCAGTTCCCCATTGAGATGTCCATGCCCTGGATCCTCACTGACCACATCCTGGAGACCAAAGAACCCTCCATGATGGAGTAAGTGCTCCAAACAATTATACACTGATATATTAAAATGTTATGTTAAAAAGAAAAGACGGATATAAAAGACTGAGCTGTTACATTGGCAACAGCAGGTAGAAAAATAAGTGAAAAAAAAAGGGTGCCAGTAAATTTGTTTTCACAGCCTTCTTCTTGTATTTACCAAGGGTGCCGATACTAGTGGAGGACACTGCAAAATGTTGTGGCTTTATGTCTGAAAAAGGGCGTATTTCATGAGGGAAGTTTATGTGTAGAAATGTTGTAGTTAGTAAAGGTGGAAACCAAAGTAAAGGAGTGTCACCACAAATTTATTGCAAAAAACAATATATTCCTTATCTACTTATTACTACTAACATCTATATTACAAGTGATGTACAGATACAAAGTATTTTTACTTTGTTACTCCACTTATGCATATTTTTCAAGTGTCTTTACCTTTAAATATTTTTATTTTAGTAAACTTTTACTATTTTATTTTACTTCATTACAGTTCAGAAAAACATGCCGTCCCTCACTACTTTGAAGTGAATACATAAATTGTGTTCAATGAGACCCCAACTGTAACCCCACTGTTTCCTTGAGAGTTTTTGCTGAGTAAGGGAACTCTCACTGTGTTTTTAAAATTGGGAAACTCTATGTATGACATGCAGAAGAACTGAAATCTACTTCTCATAGATTAGTATTCATTTTTGCCACTTAAATACATTTAGAAGCAAGTACTTGGAGTAATATAAGTGGAAGCAAGTGCAGAATTGCTTTAAAGAAGGTGATAACGTAGAAAATATAATAATCATGACACAATCATGAAGCACTAAGGCAGAGAAATACAATACAACCACAGTGAGCGACAACAGCATACTATTTGACTAACGTGCTCCTTAACAGTGAAACAGGAAACGTGTGTGTGTGTATGTGGTGTGATCAGTGACATTTGATAGGTCATGTGACAAAGACGTTAAAGTGCAGTGGCTGCTAGGAAATGTTGTCTATGGTCTATTAGTATTGCTTACAAATGTTAAGTAAACTAAATGTGGAATTTTAAATGAAAAATAAATGTTATAAATGTAAAACAAATATGTATGGTATATATTTGTGGTCAAATGGTTGCATCCTGCAAAAAAATACAGATTCTTCAGCACAATCTGTGCTGTCTGTAGTCTGTTTGCAGCTCTACACCGAAAATAAACAACCTCTACACTCTCATCTGTCATTGATGAATGAGGAAAATCGGAGTGAGAGGGTTGGATGGTGTGGAGATGGTGAAGCAGGAAGTGGATTGGATTAGTAAGGAGGAAGTGAGAGCATCGATTAAGAGGATGAAGAATGGAAAGTTGGAAGAAGAGGTGACCATCTGTGAGCAGCAGTATGGTTTCATCCCGAGGAAGAGCACCACAGACGCATTATTTGCTTTGAGAATGTTGATAGAGAAGTATAGAGAAGGTCAGAAGGAGTGTTATTGTGTGTTTGTGGATTTAGAGAAAGCATACGACAGGATGTCGAGAGAGGTGTTGTGGTATTGTATGAGGAAGTCAGGTGTGGCAGGAAAGTATGTGAGGGTGGTGCAGGACATGTATGAGGACAGTGTGACAGTAGTAAAGTGTGCAGTAGGAACGACAGACTGGTTCAAGGTGGAGGTGGGACTGCATCAAAGATCAGCTTTAAGCCCTTTTCTGTATGCAGTGGTGATGGACAGATTGATGGACGAGGTCAGACAGGAGTCTCGGTGGACTATTATGTTTGAGGATGATATGGTGATTTGTCGTGAGAGTAGGGAGCAGGTGGAGAAGAGCCTGGAAAGGTGGAGGTATGCACTGGAGAGATGGGGAATGAAAGTAGGAGTAAGACAAAGTACATGTGTGTGAATGAGAGAAAGAGCAGTGGAGTGGTGTGGTTGCAGGGAGAAGAGGTGGTGAAGGTGGAGGAGTTTAGGTACCTGGGGTCAACAGTGCAAAGTAATGGAGAGTGTAATAGAGAAATGAGGAAAAGAGTGCAGGCAGGGTGGAGTGGGTGGAGAAGAGTGACAAGAGTGATTTGTGATAGAAGATTATCTGCAAAATTGAAAGGGAAAGTTTATAGGACTGTGGTGAGACCTGCGATGTTGTATGGTTTAGAGACAGTGGCATTGAGTCAAAGACAGGAGGTGGAGCTGGAGGTAGCAAAGCTGAAGATGTTAAGATTTTCATTGGGAGTGACGACAATGGACAGGATTAGAAACAAGTTTATTAGAAAGTAATAGGAGGTAAGGGAAGGGAGGCGCAATTAAGATGGTTTGGACATGTGCAGAGGAGGGATGTATATTGTGGTGTACTTGGTAGGAGAATGATGAGGATGAAGCCACCAAAAAGGAGGAAAAGATGAAGTTCATGGAGGAGGTTAATGGATGTGGTAAAGAAAGAAACACAGGTAGTTGGTGTGAAAGAGGCAGATGTAGAGGACAGAGTAGTATGGAGACGGATGATCCACTGTGGCGACCCCTAATGGGAGCAGCCTAAAGAAGAAGACTCATATGTAATATTTCAGAGTCAGTGAAAAGGAGGCATTAAGGATGTGTAATCTACGCATAATTTAATGTTGTGTTGTTTTTTTACAGATATGTGTTGTATCCTTTGGACCTTTATAATGACAGTGGCTATTATGCTCTAACCAAGTTTAAGAAGCAGTTCCTCTACGATGAGATAGAGGCTGAGGTAGAGTCGTTTACTATAATAATTTATATATTTCATACATTTTTTTTAAAGAGTGTTATTAATGATTTCTTTGCTTCTTTGTCTAGGTGAACCTGTGTTTTGATCAGTTTGTATACAAATTGGCTGATCAAATATTTGCGTACTATAAAGCAATGGCTGGAAGGTAAGAGATAAAGATTTCTCACCTTTTAAGATTTAGTCGATTTACGATTTAATGGATTGCTATCTGTTTAACAATATTTTAAATATGAAATCTAAACATGTTGTTCTCAGTGTTCTCCTGGACAAACGCTTCCGGGCAGAATGTAAGAACTACGGAGTGATTATCCCGTATCCTCCATCTAACCGCTATGAGACACTGCTGAAACAGAGACATGTGCAGGTACAGATTTCATTCATATACAGGTGTGGAATTTCCATGTTTTTTGTAGCATATGTCTTTATATAATTATCTACTTTTAGCTTTAGTTATAATACTTGTTCTATTGAGTAAAGTAAATATGACAAACGCATATATATTCTGTGTAGCTCCTGGGTCGTTCTATTGACCTGAACAGACTGATCACTCAAAGGATCTCAGCAGCCATGTACAAATCCCTGGACCACGCCATCAGCCGCTTTGAGAGTGAAGACCTCACCTCTATAGTGGTAAAGGCAGCGCACTGAAGATTCATATTTAGCATGCTTTTCTGTGAAAGCATAGACAGGTGATTTCTCATCTCTACTGTGCATATATGTATTTTTCAGGAGCTTGAGTGGTTGCTGGAAATAAATCGACTGACTCACCGGCTGCTGTCCAAGCACATGACCCTGGACAGTTTTGACGCCATGTTCCGGGAAGCCAACCACAACGTGTCCGCTCCATATGGCCGCATCACACTGCACGTCTTCTGGGAGCTCAATTTTGACTTCCTGCCAAATTACTGCTACAACGGCTCCACTAACAGGTCTGTACAGATGCAATGCAGGTCAGTTATTGTGCGTGTGAGCATATCAGTTGCCATTATCTGCTCATTGTGTTTTGTCGCTTTGGGCCAGGTTTGTGCGCACAGCAATTCCTTTTACCCAAGAGCCTCAGCGAGATAAACCTGCCAACGTTCAGCCTTACTACCTTTACGGCTCCAAGGTATGTTTTAGCACTGTCACACCGGTACAAACACCAGTTATGTAAAGTGTAACATAACAAAAAGGTCACTAAACATTGTTTATTTAATTATTAACTGACTGAATAAATACATAATTTGTAAATATATGTAAATATGAGCAAGCAAGTCATTTATTTCTCACTAATTAATTTCTATAAAAGCTATAAGTTGTACTTCAGCAAAGCCACATGTCCTTAACAGGACCATACATATTTGTGTATCTTGTATTAGAGCAGTTAAAATGTGGTGCTTTGAGTATAATTCTCTCATACTGACCGCTAGATATTTAACATGGCACCTCATGCCAAAGAACTCTCTGAGGATTCGAGATTTAGAATTATTGCTCTTCACAAAGATGGCTTCGGATATAAGAAGATTGGTTACACTCTGAAACGGGGTTACAGTGCAGGATCCAGGGTCATCCAGAAGTTTTTTCATAACAGGTTCCACTTGGCTTAGGCCACGCAAAGGTCAAAAAACAGACACGAGTGCTGCCAGCATTTCTTTAGCGCAGGGGCGCACACACCTTTTCAGCATGTGGGCTATTTAAAAAAAGACCAAGTCGAAATGATCTACCTACTATAAAAATGCATAAATAAATATCAATTTTTTTATGTAATGCGTGATCGACCGGTATTGGGCACCCCAGCTTCAGAGGTTGCAGAAGCGGAAGGTCTGCATGTCAGTGCTCAGACCATACGCTCACAAGACAGCCCGCAAACAGTTTGCTGAGGACAACCGGTTCAAGAGCATGAATTAATGGAACTATGTTCTGTGGTCTGATGAGACTAAGATAAACTGCATTGCCTACAGTTAAGCATGGTGGTGGTAGCATCATGGTCTGGAGCTGCATGAGTGTTGCTGGTACTCATGAGCTGCATTTTATTAAAAGGAAACATGGATTCCAACATGTACTATAAAATTCTAAAGCAGAACATGATGCCCTCCATTCAGAAACTGGGCTAAACAAAAAAAAAAAAAACGACCCCAAACACACTGCCAGGATGACAACTGAAGGTAATTAAGTGACCATGTTTCCAGGCCTGAATCCTATTGAGCACCTTTGGGGCATCCTTAAGCGGAGCTTGGAGAAAGGCCATGTGTCTAACATCCAGCAGCAAGAGGATCCCAGCAACAACCTGTGCAGCTCTGGTTAATTCCATGCTCAGGAGTGTTAAGGCAGCGTGAGATAACAATGGTGCTTACACAAAAATTGACATTTTGAACACAGTTTTGGCATGTGCACTTAGGGTGTACTCACTTTTGGTGCCAGCTATTTTGACAATAATGGCTGTATTTTGATTGATTTTCAGAGGACAGTTAATCTGTACTGCTTTCCAAGATGACTTCTTTAAAATATATCCAAGTTTCATTTCTATAGTATTGTCCTTTGAGAAGATGGTTGCTGAAATGTGAGGGGTGTACTTGCAAAAATATACAGTACTGAAATGAAAAGACGAACAATATCAGCTTGTCATCCTGAAAGAAATGAACACACACTATTAGGGTGTCGATTTACTTCGGTATGCATAATGTTACTGTTCAAAAACACAACTTCCCATTCACTACTCTCAGTTCATTAATATAGTTCATAAGACAAATGTGCATCCATTGTTGCTTGTTGATGTTGTATATACAAATATAAGGAAGAATAGATTTGCAAAACTTATTATAGTTGGGTACAGAGCAGCCTAGGTCATCTTCAAATATGATTTCAAAACATTTCTTTCACAACAAAAAAAAAAATTGTCACAGGAAAAAAGTGTATATGTCAGCATAAACAGCAACATATTACACAACAGACTACAACGAAGGCTGCTGTGATTTGCCTGCAAAATAAACAAGCATACAAGAGTCAAAGTACAGCACAAATTCTCCAAGATGCAGAGTAAAAACTTTTTAATAAATGTGCATAAATTGTACCTGTAGCTGTTAATGGAGTGTCTTAAAAAGCAAAGGCTTTTAACACTAAATATTGACTCATTTCTGTTTATTAATTTTTACTGCTTTTTGTATACACTGTAAAATATTGTCCTGTAAATAAATGGTAAGATATTGGCTGCTTTAGTTGAAATTAATCAATCAAATGTAGTTGACTGTTAATTTTACAGTTCTGTACCGTTATCTACTTTACAATATTTTAATTTTCAATGCATTAGTAACTACACAAATACTGCCTTTCAATAATGTAGCATAATATCAATATTTCTCTTGGCTTCTTATAACAAATGTGTTTTACAAACACAGCTACAACAGTCAAGAGAAAAACTTTAAAGAGTCAAGGGTCAAGTGCCCAACTAAAGCAAGCACAGATCTGGTGAGGTCATCCGAAACATTTTCAATCAAATATAAATCTCTGTTAAGTCTCAAAGAATATTTGATATATGACAGCAATTCATATATTTTTTGCTGGGGAGGTTTTCGGGGTCATCCCCTGTTTTATTTTAGTTGTTTTCTTCGAAGGCTGTGGATGAATGTCAGTTGTAGATTTATTTCTTGTTCTTTCCTTCAGTGGTTCTGCTTGTTAACAGCAGTGTTTATCAGTGTCTGAATTCCCTCATTTGTTTTCATTCACTCAGTGAAGTAGACTATACTAGTAAACTAATGTAGGGAATAGTGAACGCAGCTGTAGGGTGTGATTTCAGACACAGTCTGAGTGTCGACTCTGAACGCTGTTATTTCACAGTACACAGTATACTGTTTATACAAAACTACATAGAATGCAAAAACAGCATGTTACCGTAAAAATGTGGCCGTTTTTTTACAGCAGTTTTTTTACAGAGTAGTGAACATCTTATTATGCAATGTGCTCTTCGAGGAGACTGTGTGTAAGATGATGTTATTCTCTGATTCACAGCCTCTGAACATTGCATACTCCCACATCTACAGTTCCTACAGGAACTTTGTGGGTCCCCCGCATTTCAAAACCATCTGCCGTCTCCTTGGTTACCAGGGCATTGCTGTAGTGATGGAGGAGCTGCTGAAAATTGTCAAGAGCTTGGTAGTGATCATTTACCTCTTTCTGTCAGCAGGATGAAATGTTCTCTTTTGCAGCACTTTTATCTGTAAATGAGCCATATGTATTAGCCCCATATATATATTTAGTTTTTTCTCCTGTTCTGGGCTTTAGCTCCAGGGCACCATTCTTCAGTATGTGAAGACTCTGATTGAGGTGATGCCTAAGATTTGTCGTCTGCCTCGTCATGAGTATGGATCACCAGGTAAGATGGCTCAATGTCCCGGATTACAGTCGTCATTTTAATTTTTTCATTCACATCACATTCATCGTAATAGTTAAATACAAGTGAAAATAAGCAAAAGCGATTTAGAAAGACATTTGTCGTTTTAAGGTGTTAATATTAAATGCTTGTCTCTTTTTTTTTTTTTTTAAACAGATGCTAGTACAGACTTGCGATCCTGTAAATCCTTCACTTGTGCATTTTACAGTTCTCATTATTTATTATGAGATATATGTTTTACAGGCATCCTGGAGTTTTTCCATCACCAGCTCAAGGATATAATTGAATACGCTGAGCTGAAGACTGACGTGTTTCAGAGTCTAAGGGAGGTTGGCAATGCAATCCTCTTCTGCCTCCTGATTGAGCAAGCTCTGGTAGGATGCTACACATTTGGTCCCTTTTTCCCTTCATCTTAGGCTCCGGGCTCGATTCTTTTTTAGTCCTACACAGCCTTTTTCATTTCAATTTCCAGATGTAAGGGATCATATATATAAATATAATGTTACCCTGGATATGCTACCGTGTAATGTTTTCATGATAAATGTGTAAGAGGAATGCTTCTAATGCATTGCTTAGCTTTATTCTGTCATGTTTCTCTGTGGTTTTCTTTCTTGTAATTTTTCAATCTTTTTCTGACTGATTGCAATTTACAGTCTGACACATTTTTTTTAGCCGCTGTCCAACTCTGCGCATAATTTCTGTGAAAATCTGTTCCCTTTTTGTGGGAGAGTTTCATAATGCTTTCTTGAGGAGACTGAAATTCTTGCCAACTCTTAGTCAATACTATTGTCTGTCAGAGGATTTCATCTGTTAGTGGGTTTTTTAGCACTGCAAGCTACTATTTATGGAAACAGGATTCCCAGCTCACAAACCTATTTGCTGTATTGTACTGAGCATATATTTGCCTTGTTTGAGCCTAATTTTAAAATCTTTCTCCTGATGCATTGTATATAATTGTCACCCTGGACAATGTGTACAATGGTTAATTTGTCTTTGTGTGTGTATTTCATTACTGTATGGATGCCAATGATGTGTGAGTAGAAAATAGTGCTGCCATCTGCCTCTAAAACACAACTTTATTTCTCATTACACGCTGGCAACAACCAAAGGTGGTAAGGAATTAGGCCTAACTCATGTTACAAAACCACACCATTTTATGTCTTGTTCCTGGTGTCCTATCCTGCCATGGATTCAGAGCTGAGATAATCATGGCCCCCAGACCAGCACAGTTACTCATGTTACTCATTAAATCTATTACACATTCATTACTTTGTGTATTTGATCACTTTCTGTAAAAGAAGTGCCAAAAGCATTGACATTGTGCCATGCCATCACAAAAGGAGAGATAATGACATTTGTTTGGATTAAAAACTTTCATTGTCAGTGGCACTGACGGTAACTATATCGCAGTTATTCTGCACTATATTTCTTCTAGATTTATAGATACTGCAAGACATGTTACACTAACAAGGTTAGTTTTAATGTAGTTGTAATGTTAGTACAGTTGGATATTATTGAACCCATAAGCACTGAGGAAGAACATTGAGGAATAAATATCTATCTATCTATCTATCTATCTATCTATCTATCTATCTATCTATCTATCTATCTATCTATCTATCTATCGTCTGTCTGTCTGTCCGTCTGTACGCATGCATGCATGCATGCATGTATATATGTATGTATGTCTGTCTACTTATCAGAAGGTCAGGGTTCAAGCCCCAGAGCCACCAAGCAATCGGAACTGGGCCCCTGAGCAAGCACTTTAATCCTATTAGCAAGAGGGAAAGCGTATTTTACTGTACTATAACGCAAAATGTTCTGCAGTATAACGCTTATGTGACAAATGAAGATGGTAATGCATTTCTCTAGCCTTTTTAGACAGTACGTACTGTCTAACTGTCTCTTAATTAAAGACTCAGTGCTGTTAGTCTCTCCATTGCGGCTGTCAAAAAGTACGTAGTGCAACATTTTGAAACCAGCCCCACATCGTATAAAGAGAAATTCTTCTATATCCTCAGAATCCATGGCAGTATGGAACCCTTTCTGGCTGTTTGTGATCGTCTTGCTCTGATGCACTAATCTTACATTCATCCACTATTTCTATTCAGTCAATCGTAATATTCTGATGCTTGCCCTTTCATTTCTGTTATTTTATTTTCACCTGTACTTTGACAGCATGTTCTTCAAACGTGTACTTTCTGTATATTTTTCAACGGTTTCAATTTTGTTCTTTATCTACCAGCTGATGTTTCCGCCTGCCTGCGAGAAGCCTTGTGTTTCCAAAGCCATGGAATGAAATAACATTTCCTAGTTTAAACATTTTATAACATGGCTGATATGCACCAAGCTGTTTTTTTTTTTTTTGTTAGGTACACACATGATATCAACAATTATAACACGTAGCTCTACCGAAAAGTATAATATTACTGACTAAAGTTCATCTGCTGGTATGTACAGTTTTTTCAGGCTTTCTCTACTCAACCATCAGTTGAAATGGTCCCCCATAGGATCATAGGGTCAGAAAGTAGCATGAGTTTAGCAGATGGATAACAAAGTGTGCATGAAAAGATTCTACAGTCTCTAACTGTACATCTCCATGGCATGATGTAAGTGTAAGGGTAAAACCTCTAGCAGCATACAATCTTTATCACATATAAAAGCTTCTCAATAATATCTGCTCACCAATAGTCCTATGTGACTTCATTTACACTGATGGGTGGTGTAGAGACTGTAGCAGATAAGCTACAGTGTAATATACTTTACTATGCTGTAGGTGAACCTGAAAAATAGATAAGTGAGTACAAGGTAGGTGTATCTAATAAACTGCAATCTAAATGTAATAATTGGTGTTTTAATACAAACTGAGCATCAGAATTATTTATTGATGGAGTCTACAAAGCACTTTGTATGGCACTCTTGATAAGGGCATCCGCCAAACGCCTGTGCGCTGTGTGCACTATGGATCTTAGACCATATGTATAGTATATAATCAATTTCTACATCGTCATTCGTGTTTTTTCTGTAATTTCATAGTGGAACCGGGATGTCACTTTCGTTAAGCAGTTTTGCTGCTCACTAAGTTTTTTTCCCGTGGTTTGTTTTCATTTTAGTCCCAGGAAGAAGTCTGTGACCTCCTTCATGCAGCACCATTCCAGAACATTCTCCCACGAGTCTACATCAAAGGTGAAGGACAAAACACATTATGAATAATGCCACTCTCCTCTTGCTGAGATTGCGAAAGAATGCCGAACCTCATCCCATGCTCTTGTTCCTGGTCTGTAGAGGGTGAGAGGTTGGAGGTGAGGATGAAGAGGCTGGAAGCGAAGTATGCTCCTCTGCACTTGGTTCCTCTCATTGAGAGACTTGGCACTCCACAGGTAAGAGACATGTGCTCGGAGGCTATAATGGCTTTGGTATGAGTAAGTTAAAGTGAAATAAGTTTGTTTATATTCCTCGTAACAGCAAATTGCTATAGCACGAGAGGGAGACCTGCTGACCAAGGAAAGGCTGTGCTGCGGCTTGTCAATGTTTGAGGTCATCCTCACACGCATCCGCAGCTTTCTACAAGACAGCGTGTGGCGTGGACCGCCCCCCAGCAACGGTGTCATGCATGTGGACGAATGCATGGAGTTTCACCGGCTCTGGAGCGCCATGCAGTTTGTCTACTGCATCCCAGTGGGAACGCACGAGTTCACCGCAGAGTATGCCATTCAAATTAGCACCAGAAGACCAGAAATCAAAAACAATGAAGCGTTAAATGCCATTAATAGTTAATTTATGAGTGTCCCATATGATACACCCTGTACTTTATATAGTGATTTGTGTATTGAGCATCCCATCATGTTTGTGTTCAGGCAGTGTTTTGGCGATGGACTTAACTGGGCCGGATGTGCCATCATCGTGCTGTTGGGACAGCAGCGACGCTTCGACCTCTTTGATTTCTGCTACCACCTGCTGAAGGTCCAGAGGCAGGATGGCAAAGATGAGATCATCAAAAATGTGGTAAGTGTCACCAGGAGCATGGTATGTGTAAAATTGTAGTTCAGTAAATTTTTATGTACTGGTTATTAATTATGTCATGCTGCACAAAACCCTTTAATGAAAATGGAATAGAAACATTTTTTTAAATGCTCTTTTGTGATTAGATTAGATTTGCACGAATTGCCCAACTATGCTAAGAACAGACACATACGTTTAACGTTTACCGCTGTCTCATTAAAAAAAAACTATCCTTTTTACATGCATCAGAAACGTGCATCATGATTACCTAGGACACTTCAGGCTCCTATGGCCAAACTACAGCCATGCTGATATTTAATGCAGTAACATGTGAAATTGCTTTTATACAACAGTTTTCTATATTAGGAAATCAAAATTCAGTGATATTTCCGACAAGATTTGGGCAAGACAGCCTGTTCTCAAATGTAGTAACAGTTTAAGGTTCAACAACTAACTGGTGTTTAAAATGAGTTTATATATTTGCACAGGTTGGACCAGGTACTCAAATTCAAGATTTTACACCAATTATGGCTTAAACTAACCTTAAATTTGTCGAAATATTATCCTTCTGATTATTTCGATGCAGTGTCTTTCATTCTGAGGAATTTGTAATTCAACAGTGTATGTCCAGATGAAACGTGAAAACAAGAACTCAACACCTCTCCTCTTAAATTAAAAATTAAAATTTGTACTTCAATTTCTAGGTAGAAAACTGCAAAGCAAAAGCATTGAATACTTTTCCTTGCTAGTAAGTGCACATGCACAGCTGGTCACATAATGTAAATAAATTGATGTCAATCAGAGACTTTTATTTAAATAATCATATTTGATATGGGTTTCAAATATACTTTCTAAAATATTCCAAAAGGCCACTAGGGGCAGCATAAGGCAGTGTAGCAGGTGCTAAAGCACCAGAATTCGAAATTGCACTGCAAATGAAATGCAACCTAACAGAAGCAGAAGGTTTTCAGTTGTTATTTTAGTTTTGCTTTTAATAATTGTGAATATAGTGAAGATAAATTATAGGATATAGTCTTGATCTAATACACTGCTGCTGCTTAGAGGGTACAAAGACTGCTCTGTCAAGCATGTTCAATAACAGAGATGTTAAGAACCATGCTGGTTCTGCAAAAAAACTGATCTGTACAGGAGGTGATGGGGGAAATATGCTGGCATTTGCAGAAATGTCGATAGTTTAGTCAGAATATGAAGAGTTTTCCTGAGAGAACCAGTCAATACACAGGTAGAGTTGCATGGCTGAACTTGACATTTTAGCCAAAGCTTTTAAAGAGTGTACATCTAATATGTCCACACCTTTGATTTTCAGCCCTTGAAGAAAATGGCTGACCGCATCCGAAAGTACCAGATCCTCAACAACGAGATCTTTGCCATTCTCAACAAGTACATGAAGGCTGTGGAGACGGACAGTTCTACAGTCGAGCATGTTCGCTGTTTCCAGCCTCCTATACATCAGTCTCCAGCAACCACATGTTAAAAATCCCTCAGCCTTCTGACACACGTTCCTCCGGCTTGGGTTGGGTTTCAAACATAAGCGTGTAAAATGTAAAGGTGGTTTAGAAGCGTTTTTTTTTTTTTTTTCCTTTCTTGATCACTGTTCTAACGGTGACAGACATACCTCCACACATGTCTCAAAAATGTGATTCTTAAGTGAACATGAAGGCCTTATCTACTGCTCTTTGAACCTCAATTCTGAACATCCTAATAAGATTCCTTAGGTGTCACACCAGGTCCTGCCTATAATACAAATGATGATGATACAGTAAATAGTAACAAATTGAAATAGAATTATTAAATTAACTAGAGCACATATAAAAATTTATATTGTGATTTTTTTTTGTTTGTTTTTTTCTGAAATCATTTGACTGACAGTAAATGGGTTTTTGGTAAAGTCCATATTTGCATGGCTGTTAAAAAAACAACTCATTGAGTCCTCCATTATTTTCAAATCAATTCAGCTTTTAATTTTAATGTATGTTCCTAAAGAAATAGAAGCAAAAAGAGTCTTGTTCATGGACACTAAAGTGTTCCTCTAGTTTGCATATTTATTTATCATTCTTATATTTTTTGACACATTTTATTAAAGAGATCAGAACATTCAGTTTACTTCATTACCCAGTGAACCTCTGCTTTTCTGGGTTGTTTTTAAAGCTAATTCTATCTTCTAATTGCCATCTTAAATGTCAGACAAAGTAAAGTATTTGGTGTGGTACTTGTTCATTTTTTTATAATGTAATGCGTCCTCAATATTTGCCTACAGATCTACAGAACACGACCGTAGCCCCAACCAATGTTTGCAATTAGTAAGTCTCAGTTTATGGGCTGCTTGTCTGGGCAAATATTGTTTTAATTCAAAGTGTGTATTTAACCAGTGGTGCTGTTTAGCATTGTGAACTCACATAATCTGAAATGTCAAGGTCGCATTAATAATAGGGGATGAAGGATTTGTTTTATAATACCTCTAGATTTCATTTTAGAGGAATATCCAATACTTCAGAACTGCGGTGTTTCCCATTATAGCATCATGGCACACTTTGTTAGAGGAAAAGGACCTTTAAACTTCCATTTTCTGTACATAAGGACAGTTATAAAAAAAAAAAATAAAGCTACTCTTGTGAGTTCTGAGCCTCATGAACTCATCTCTTTTGCCTACCTTTCTCTTTTAAAGTACTTAGTAAAGTAAGGGTTCCTTTTCCAAGTCTCCTCTTACACACACAGTTTCCCTGACGCCGTGGAGGGCGTAAACCGTTTAACGATCAACACGAAATGAAAATTCTGAGGCTTCGCTTTTAAATGCTGGCATGACGGGTGTAACTTATTGTCATCTTGGATCTAATTGTGACATGACTTTTTGTTCATATTGTTGTACAAGTGATCAAGTGTTTTAAAATAGAAAAAAAAAAGGAAAAACATAATGAAATGTACAACAAACAGTTGTGCAAATGGATTGAAAATTGCATTGTATTTCCATGAAATAAAAAAATATCTAACTGAAATCCGACTTGAGATTTATTCATGTAATGGCACTTGTTCCAAAGAAGGAATTAAATACACTCATACATACAAAATAAACAGTCAATTATTTAATATTTCTTTTATATCTTGTAGTTGATTTTAATGCAGCAGAGTAAAGACGTATAAGTTGAAGAGCTTATTTGCAAATGACCTCTATTTGCTCTAAGTACAGATAATTTTGCAAAAATTAAGTTGAAAAAAAGTGTCGTTAATGCAGCGCACATTCATTTTAAGCATTTCATTCTGTGCAATGGATATTCAAAATTTACACACGACTGTAAAAGAAAAAAAGATAAGTCATGTTAGATATATTTTTCCACCTCCAGTGTGAAATTACAATGTATGAATCAACCATCAAGAACGTTTTAGGAAAAAAAAAAGCTATATGTGTCACCGTGCACACCCCTACGCAGCTGTTCTTTGCTTTGAGGAATCAAACCACAGGTTTTACATTTAATCTGCCAATGAACGCCACACCTCTTTGTTCATTTGTGACATGAGGTCTGGGAGGAAGTCAGCAAGCAGCCTAATAACTAGCAACAGTGAGAACCAGGTTCTTGTGGACAATTTTGGAATTACTACTCTGTGCTACGACTTTTAAACATGGACAGTAAAAGAGACATGAAGACATACATTTGGACCAAAGGTTGCTTCGTAAAATTCCAAGAGGTCGTTCTTCTTCATTACATAAATCTACATTTGAGAGTGGGATGTCTCCATCAGCGAAGGCGTTTACCTTTGTCAAGTCAAGTGACTTTCATTGTCGTTATAATCTTATACAGTTGGTACAGTAACGTTTCTCCAGGACGAAAAGACTTCATAAAACAACATAAATAGACAAGAAAAACTAACTAAACAATATTCAGTAAAAACAACGCTACACAGTACAATTAGACAATAACACTAACAATGCAGCAGTTGCTTCACATCAGTGTCTGTGTTCAGGGTAGAGAAACCTTGATGATCTCTGCTGGAAGGAATGCAGTCCCTCAGGATGCTCCAAATAGTCCCTTTGCCTGGGACTCTTTTCCCAAATCTACTGCACCATCTCTGTGTGCAAGCAGCACATTCCTGGCTGAATGTGTTCTTTAAAAGAATGGCACTGACTGAACGTGAAAATCAATGAGGCTAGCCATCTTGAATCCTACTTGAGAAATGGAGGTCTGTCTTCAAATTTATGGTCATGCTTTAGGAGAAATAGATTGCTGTTATTTCTTCGCTATCTAATCAATACTTTCCCTGCTGAAAACTCTATATGATTGGTTTCTTGGGACAGAAATTAGTTTGACATTATGGAACATTTACTGGTCTCACTGTGCTGATGATACATAATATATTTCCACTTGGTTGTGTTGTATTTTATTTTTTATTATATGTGCAGCATTATATAAATTACTAATTTGACTTGAATTAATATGCAATTGTGGTGAGCTTTGATTTGGCTTGCCATTCCATGTGTGTGTGTGTGTGTGTGTGTGTGTGTGTGTGTGTGTGTGTGTGTGTGTGTGTGTGTGT
>MU530557.1:2088671-2120645 GCA_024362625.1 Silurus asotus
TGTGTGTGTGTGTGTGTGTGTGTGTGTGTGTGTGTGTGTGTGTAAAGCAGACGCAGTGTGTGTGGTCCGCCTGTACTTCATTGATTGACTCAGTGATAGGGTTCCTCGGTTCTCACTGTGACTCTGAGTGAAGGTCGGGGCTCTGTATTAGCTGCGGTGTAACAAAGCCCGGAGAAATACATCGCTTTAAAGGCGGAAATATGAGCGACAATGTGCAGGGCAAAAAAAAAAGTGGACAACAGAGGTCACAAGCTGATCTCCAAACAGCCCTCCGTCACTGCCTTTGACATGAAACAGAAATATAGCGGACGGCGAGTGACTTAAAAAGGAACAATAGGCGGGTGAAAAGCGAGGGATAATGATGGGGTTATCGGCAGGGTGGGTGGCCTGAATATCATTTCCACAGTCTGGCGAGGAGAAGCTCATGAAATAAAGGAAAAGAGGAGTCACGTCGAGCAGGGGACGGGATTCCAACTGGAATCAAAACTCTAGTTCACAAATCATTTCATTTAATGAAGCAAAAAAGTATAAGCAATGCAAATTCATAGAGTAAGAATTTCATTGCATTATAACAGACAAGGAAGATTGGAATACAATTCCTTTCTACCAACACACATATAGTTACCCAGCTGTTTTTTTGTCAGTGGGGTGTTACCTTTGTTCCATCTTCTGTACAAGGTGTAAATCTGTACCTGTCTTTAAAAAATTAGGCAAACTAGAAATGAATATGTTAGAGTAAAAAAAGAAAAGAACACTAAAAGAGGCAGGGGTACTCCAGTACCAGGGTTGCATACCTGCCATACCAGCAATCCAATAATAATTATACATGAAATTATTTTCAAAGGGGGGAATATTTCCTAATATCCACTTGTATTTTTCAGGCTTATCGAGGACCAGACAGCATGAGATTAAGCAGTGTGGCATATTCCTCTCTGGAGCATCCTTATCATGTCTTCAGAGAATCAATGGCTGGAGAAGACACAGAAAAGATTGAGTCTCCTTCAGATATCCTGGCTCAACAGAGACATCCTGAAACAGATCATAACAGACTGGAACATCCTGACCTGAAATCAGTGTATCGAAGAACCTTCAACCACACCAAACCTCCTTATTCCTACATCTCACTAATTTACATGGCGATCCAGCAGTCACCATCCAAGAAGCTCACCCTGAATGAGATTTATGACTGGATCCGCCAGCTCTTCCCTTATTACCGGCAAAATCAGCAGCGTTGGCAAAATTCCATCCGCCACTCGCTTTCATTCAATGACTGCTTTGTGCGGGTCCCAAGGTCCCCGGATTCTCCAGGGAAAGGCTCCTTCTGGACCCTGCACCCTGACTCTGGCAACATGTTTGAAAATGGCTGCTACATGCGCCGACAGAAGCGTTTCCGGTGCCGGGGTGCAACATCACCATCCGCAACTAAAAATGCTTCAAAAAAAGCTGACAGGGAAACAGTAAAGCAGGAGGGCAAGAAAAAGGGATCAGAGGTTAAATTGACAGTCTTGTCCCTTTCTCCGTCTCAGCCATCTAAAACTCCTATGCCAGCGGTATTACCTGCAGTCATGGATTGCCCTCAAATGTCACCTCCACCTCAGCAACACAACACCCACTCACTGACTCCATTTCCTCCATCCTCGGTACATTCGGCACATCAAACAAATATAACTTGTTCCACCATGTCAACACTTCACCCAACTGCCTCCTGCCCTCCAGAGCCTTGTGTTCATGGAGATCCCTTTTTCCACCAGTCTCTTTCTATGCCACCAATTGTGGACTTTCAGTGCTATGAACCTCCTGTCAGTTACCCTGTTTATTATCCATCATCAAGCTCCAGCATTCATCAATATAATCCATATCTCACAGGCAAGGAGGAATCCTCGTATGCGGGAGACTCGGTGTGCTACTCTGGACTCAGCATGTGCCCAATGCCAGTTTAAGCTCCTCCTAATGCACCGATTTTCCTGTTTGTCTGAACTACTGAAGTAATAATGATGTTTTTTCAACTGACCTTTTGAAAATAATGTATATAAATAAAATTTTTAGATAATAAACCTAGCTTTAAATGCAAAAATGTCTGTCAGTTATTTTGACAGGAGTCATGGGACATTTGCTAGGTCTCCTCATCAATAAAGTTTAGAAGTATGTTTTCAATATCGTCATCAACCAGATATTACTTAAGCGTGTGTATTTTATGTTATAGACCTCAAATGAGAATTGTAATATCTAAACGATTTACATTTTGACAAATTGAGTGTCAAATATATAAACTCAATATAGCCTATAGCACTTTCACACTTATTTGTGTCCAACAATGACCTCTGTGAGCTAAATGGGGCCCAATGATTTTAAATGAAATAGTAATCAATCATGAGCGTATTGGGTTCAATCTGCCAAAACAGACAATTTTTTAAATTCTTGGTCACACAAAAGAGGATATTAGTTTTTCACAGGAATTTCAAACAGTATGCTTTTTTTGTATTATTTGTTTAGTGATTCGAATGCTAATAAATACATAGATTAAATAAAAGGTTTTTGCCCACCCCCATGGACAGCCACTGCATTCTGTTCAATTTGTTAGACATGCATTTGGTTTGACATTTAGTTAGACAAAAGTTAGCAGAACATATAGTTACCATTTTCAAATGATTCTTTAACTCATTCACAGTAGTATTTTATATATAAATGCACAGCAACTGAGTTATGATCAAAGTCCATTACATGTCAATAAAGATATAAACAGGAATGTGGAAAGTCATGATTTAAAGTTGCTCCTTCATGGAAATAAGCAACAATTATTTATTTAATTATTTATTAAAGATTGAGGTAATATCAAGGAAAGGTGAGTAAATAACATAGCATGGCTAGTGTGCTGCATCTTATTCTGCTACATGGGTATGCCACGAAGGTTATTCAAAAGGTCCTGACCTTCATTCCACCCTCCAGCGCTAAGCTTTGTATCTTGGGAAAGCAGCATTGTGTACAAGTGGATGTGGACAAAGGGATGACACCAGCTTTAACGACAGACCTCCCCATAGCAGTGTCTTTCTCGGCAGGAGCACCAGGACACCCACAGCGATCTGAGCAGAGGCCATGTGCTCCTCTGTGTGTGTCCAATACACAGAGAAAGAGTGAGGGATGAGGAGTTCATGAGCTTTGAGTTGGAACTGCCACACTGAGTTCCACATTGTGGTGGACATGGATATGACTGATGAGGAGATTGTGTTTGATTAACCCCTAAAAACCTCACGACACATCATCGGGTCCAGACTTACAACAGTTAAAACCTGAATAGTAACATGATTTATAAATGTGGATTATAAACCACCTCAACATTTAAAAAAAATTTTATTAAGCATTTAACATAGCTTTGGGGTCTGAGTTGGAGCATTTGAAATAAATAAATAAATATAAAACTATATATATATATATATAGTTATATATAGTCATATCCAGTTGAGTTCACCAACTGGATATGAAAACTTCAGGCTTTCTCAATCTCAATTTGGAGCAGTTTGTGTGTCGAAGGTTAGAGAGGGCCCAATAATGGCTACTTTAATGCATTTTCTTTATCTTAGACAATATGTAGACAATGCTTGTAGCAGTTGGTTTACAGCAGTAACGGATTCAAAATGTCTGCTTTGACTTGCCACATTGGAGACGTTTTGTTCCTCATGTCAAAAGAAGGGCATGTGACTGGGCAAAGAGTAGCTTCTGCAGCGTTGTCATGGCCACCAGAAGGAAAGACTGGGCTGGTGCAGTTTACACAGTGGCAGCTTTTTTTCATCGTCTGTCTGTTAATGTGCATCTCTGCTAGCGTCCCTCTGTCCCTTTTCTTCCATGCAAACATGCCTGTTCAAACAGCCATCGCTTAAACGGTCATTGCTTAAACAGCCATCGCTCAGCTCCATTATTCCCCCTCACTCGGCCTCCTCTCACTGCCCGAACTCCAACTCACCCTCCTCCCTTAAACTGTGCTTCCAATCTAAATATGAAAGCGTTTAAATTCTTTCTGCATTCAAACTACACATATAATACACTCTGGATACTCGTGTTATTTCAGAATTAATAAATGCAGTTTCTGAATGTTGTGTATAGGCAGACGATCTGTCCTTTCCCCACAATTCTGCTTCTCTCTCTCTCTCTCTTTCACACACACACACAGTTCTTTTCATTTAATGTCCTCCATTGTGATCTATTCCCTTTTTTCTATTATTCTCCTTCATATCTCTTTCTCTTTCTGGCGCCCGAGCCAGACCCACCTGTGTTTGCACAGTGACAGTACTGTGGTTCTTTCAGGGCAAGCTGATAAGCTCCCAGCAAATAACATAAAAGCCTGAGGGATTCCCTGCACCGGTTAGCCCTCTTTCATCTCTTTGTAATTCTCTGCGTTGTTCTCTATTAATCTTTCAGTCTGCTTGTCTGTGTTTGCTGTATAAGTTGTAAAAATTGTTTATATCCTGAAAGCACAGAATTACTGCAGTTTCAGTCTAATTACAGGCAGATATACGAGAGAGGTTATATCTCAAGGCGTCTTTTTGTCATTCGTCATTGATGAGTTCACCTTCATTTCCAGTGAGTTTTGAACCTTAATCATAAAAATGGTCAAATTCATCAGCGGAATCCACTGGTTCATCTTTGTCTGGTGCATTTTCTTCTGAATCACTGTGCAAACCTGGTAAAATAGATAATATACAAACACTATAAACATAAAAGAAAACAACAAGCAAGTCTACATTATTACACTGAACACACTAATTGTACATACTGTATGTATGTAAGCTTATTATGTTAATATAAACTGTAAAAATGACAAAATGTATCTAGTATTTCCTAATATAGGATTTCAATAAATCAAATGTGTTTATTAAACCTGTTACCAGACATTTATACTGATTTCAAGCTTTTGTTTTACTCTAACAGATCTGTTTTTCACAGTTTAAGTATTCATTACAAAAAAACATTGAACATTGAATATGACATTTCAAAGAATATGAAAAGATTTAAAGGTTCAAATGAGTAACAAAGTCTAACAACGTTTGAATACCACACACTGTATTTGCCACTAAAGCAGTTAAACTGAGTCGAAACCTCTTCTGAACTTTTTTCATGTTTGGAATGTTTGAAAGAAACACATGCTTTACATAGTAGACCTGAAATACATACTGACTGATTAGTATGCTAGTTCACATAGGTTTGATTGACTGGTTTGCATTTAACGCTATTATTTCCTATAATAGTAGGTTTTCACTGATTGTACATGTTTGTTTTTTTTGACTGAGCAGGTGCTTAATCAGTAATGAAACTTTAGACACTTTTTTTGGGAACAATGTAATTGTAATTCAAGATATAAAGGAAAATAATTATTAGTGTATAACTAAAATATTGAGTTTTCAGTTTTGGTTCCCTTTTTAGCTGACTCAGTGTTGTCATTTATTGGACACCATCTGTTCTTTTAATAAGCCACATAAGTTTTGTCACAGCACACTTTTTATCATAGTAGTACTTCCAAATACCCCTTGGAATACATAAGTCCATTGGAGAAACACTGAATTACACCAATTGACATGCACCATGGGTGTGGCTACACAGGTGGCAGCTGCAAACCCTTAAAATTGTTTGTTATCCCAACTCAGACATCATAATTAAATCATATATTAAGTAACCTTATTTACATTTTTTTTTTTTACTGTTATCATTAATATAGTGTTGTTGGTGTTTTGACCCTACAGATCAGGTAAAGAATTTGTAGAAAAATTCATTTATGATGAATCATAGTAATTATTAGAAAGGTGTTGGGTCACTATGAGACAAAAAAAAGCCTCTAAAGTGTGAGATTCCCAAATGTGAGAGATATTCCCTAAATTGGTGTTTTGTTGATATTGGTGGAGAATGATATTTAACATTAATATCTATATGTTCTTCAAATGTTCAAGGTTATGGTAGGTTATGGTAACTATAGGGGGTTATTGCATATGATTAACAGTATTTCCATCATAATCAAATAATTCAGTCCTGTCATTAATCAAGCTCATTTGTGCCCTGTATATGGTCATTGTTCCACTGAGATCATAAATTACCCTGAAGTTTCTTTATATAACTCAATAAATTGGATGAGTATTACACAAAGACAGCATGACTTGGACATTTATTGTCACCTTGTGATGTGAGTATGTCTCCTGGTTCATCTGACCTGTATCAAAAAGAAAAAAATGCAATACAGTTAAAACAAACAAAAACATTACAGTAATTGTTTTACATAAAATACATGGAAAAATACTTACTGGTGTTGCAGAGAGTTGTTCTGTGGTGCAAGAAGACCTTCAATATCGTCATCATCATCATCATCATCATGATTTTTAGTGTCTTCAGGATGACATGCCAATGAGGCTGCTTTTTCTACCATTAAATCATCATCATCATCATCATCTTTATCATCATCATCCTGATATTTAGTGTGTCCAGGATGACATGACCATGAAGATGCTTTGTCTATTATCACATCATCATCATCATCATCATCATCATCATCATCATCATCATCCCTTATATATCCTTCTTTCTCAGTCAGGTCATCTTCAGTGTCATCTTTATACAGCTCTCTGAGGCTAAGAAATTATAAAATTAATCAGAAAACAATATAATTAGTAGAAGTCTGCATTGCCTGCATGATACAAATATTTTTTGGAATCTTGTACCCTACCTGTCCTGAATGTTTCTGTCTGAACCCGATGCCAAAACGTCATTGTAATTTTCTTCTTGATCAGATTCAATATCATACCCATTTCTTCTTCCTGATGTTTCTTTATTCTCATCTTCCTTTTCTCCATCTTCTTCCTGATGTTCTTCCTCTCCTTCTTCTTCAGTTTCTCCTACAGAGTCCTCCTCCTCAAGAACAGATTCCTTAACAGATGTGTTGCTGCATAAAGCTTCCTCCTCCTGTGCTTGTTCTTCATCTGAACTGTTCTGCCTTCTGTATCTTTCCTTAATGCAACCTTCAGCATTCTGTACTTCACACAGACTTGCTCTCTGCTCTTCATTCTCAGTTGAATATCTGTTTGCCTTTACATTCACTTGCTTTTCTCTTATAATTAATATCGCCTCTTCATTCTGTTTTTCACCCTTATTCTCATATATCTGAAGCTCTCCTTTCTCTACTGTACAGCAAATGTTTGTGATGTTTGTTCCCTCAATTCGTTGACTGTCATCTTTAATTTCTTCCACTAACTGTTTAGGGGAATCTACAACAACTTTCGAAGTCTTATAGGCAGCATTTCTCCAAGTACTCTGCTTAATCTTCTTGTGCATCTTATGGTCTAGAACAGACGGTCTGTCTGATGTTGAGGCAGACTCCTGCGAAACAGCATCTGTCCTTATGTTGTGTGTTTGATTTATTTTTTTCCTATTCATTTTCTTTAATTGAACTTCAGTTAGAAGGCTTTTGACAGCATTAGAGGACAAATCACTGCTTTCACTGATGTCTCCATAGTAATTTGACATATTCACTGTGGACAGAATTTAAAAACAATTAAATTAGGTTTCACTGACCTAAATCATTACTATAGTGTTGTTACTGTAGGTCATTTGATGTAAATGGATACAGATGGATGACAGCTATAGTGGAAAAACATTCTTCTTAATAAGTCTTAATAAGGTGTAAGGTGTTGGGCCACCATATATACAAAACGGCTCTTATTTTATAAACGGAAGATTAATGCAGCACGCATTTCAGTTTGACCATTTTAATTAATAATGTTAATAAATAAGTATAAAAGAAGCTAAATTTAAACCTTCAATGCAACACACATTTATTCATGACATTTACATTTACTCATTAGTAAAAAAATTAATAAACTCCACCTAAATATATTTTTTAATCACTAAACGTTTGTTTTGCTGATGCGCCTTAATTAAAATGTAATTTAAATTTAAATGAAGCACCAATACCCGTCATGATGCACACATCCGGGGTCGTAATTTAAAACACCATAACTACTTTAAAACATTTACAAGAGTATTTTTATGAGCCACCCTGTCAGCTGAAAATGCAAACAGGCTTGTCTGTTTGAGCAACTGGCTCAGTGCAAAGAAAGAAAAGTAATAGAAATCTGGTATTTAAAAATTTGAAAAGTAACAATTTAAGAACATTTAACTCGTGAGGATCATGCAATTAATCGCAATTAAATATTTAAATTGATTAATATCCCTAATATATATATACTTAAGAAGCTTTTTCGGTTATCTGTACCTTACTGAAGTACACTGCCCGTCCAAAATAATGACATCGTTTCAATAAGCTGCTGCAGTGTCACAATATTTATTCCAGTCCAGAGTTGCAGTTATTTTTCACCAAGATCTTGTATTGATGATGGGAATTATGGACTCCTGTGCAAAGTTTTTTCCAACACATCCCAAAGATTCTCAATGGGGTTAAGGTCTGAACTCTGTAGTGGCCAATCCATGTGTGAAAAATATTTCTCATTCTACCTGAACCACTGTTTTACAACTTGAGCCCAATGAATCCGGGCATTGTCATCTTGCAATATGCCTCGACCCGACCGACAGCAGCAACCCCAGATCATAGCACTGCCCCCACAGGCTTGTACGGCAGGCACTAGGCATAATGAGTATATCATTTGATTTTACCAACCGTTTTAACGATCACCGATCACGATTATTCAAGATTTTTTTCCGATCACATTTCTTACGGGAAAATTATGGTTTCCCAATATCCTCCCAGTTTTTAATAATGCGTTGTACATTTCTTAACCAAATTTGAGTCTAAGTCGAGTTGAGGAAATTTGAATCTCCTTAGATGGTTTCTATGGTTTGTGTAATTCTGTAATTTGTCTACCACTGTGTGTGTATGTATGTATGTATGTATGTATGTGCATGTACATGCACATACATACACACATACATCCATAAGAAAAGTAGTCCCAAAAGACTAGTGAGTAAAAACCATGGAATAAATCACCAGAGAAAAAGCTGGGGTCTAACAAAGATGAATTCCAAGCTTGGTGAACATTCTGGATGTTTTTGCTGTCCTTGGAGATTTTCTACCTCAGAAAATGGAAGTTGTAACTAAGTTAACTGTATAGAGGAAAAGGACAAATGGACAGAGTTTTGAATATTTCCTTGCATATTTTGTTTGCTGTCTGAAGGGAATACCTCACCTGCAAGATTTAAATTGATTCAATGATTATAAGCTAAATAGATATCTATTCTTAACATAGATATGCTTAACATATAAGGTCAAAAGTTTGTGAACACCAGACCATCACATCCTTATGAATGTGATTTATGAGCATCACATTCAATATGTAGTTTTCTTTTTACTGTTATAACAACATTCAATTGTCTGGGAAAGGTTTGGATTAAAATTTTGGAACATGGCTTTGGGAATTTGTGTTCCACTAATTTATTAAAGTCAAACACTGATATTGGGAGAACAGGCCTGGAGTGCAGTCAGCATTCTGCAAAGTGCCAAAGTCTGTGCAGGACATGTGAGTTGTTCCACAATCTTAGAAACGGTCTTATATTAAATCTAGAATCTTAACAGACAAAAATAGAATGTTTCATTTATCCATCTATGTCTTTTTCTAAAAGTCCAGTGATTTGCCTTTTTTTTTTTTACCTTCTGCCACATTGGTGCTACGGTCAGCCATGTGTTGAAGAGAATGAACATGTGGACAATAAGATGGGTCAGGAGAAATAGCTGAAGTAGAGTTGTTTCTAATAGAGTGCTTGCTGCCTCTGCCTATCCTCTGGACATCCATAAAAAAAAATAAAAAACATTTTGAAAGATGTATCATATACCTTTTAGCATATACAATACAGCATAAATCCATAGTAATTTTAACAATCCGATGCTTAATGATTGCAAATAAAATGTAATACCTTTACTCCAAAAACTTCTTAAACATGTACAGTATATTGTATATTGGATTTAAACATGTAATAACCACTAAAACTACCTTTCCTTTTTCTGACAAACTCTTGTCTTGCAGCTTCTGCTGCCATTCAGGGTAATTCTGCTCCAGGATCCTGTTATACTCCATCTGTATGTATGTGTATAAATAACAACAAATATAACCTTGATAATTGGTTGAATTAAAAAAAACTAGTTTCTGAAACACTGTATGTAAGAAAAACTGCAGTAGTAGATTTTCTAGATTACTGACCCTGATTGTGTTCATGGCTTCAGTACAAGCCACCAATTCACTCAGGGTGTTCTGTGCTCTCTGAAATTTCTGCAACAGATTCCGGTTATAGTTTCGAGCCCTGCACTCCCTTTCACTGAGATCCTGCAACTGATACTGCAGAAAAGCAACTCTGCTACTGCACACACACATATAAGAGATTTTTTTTTTCAAAAATGTTATCAGTCAATGAAGAAACAGAATCAGGCTCGTGGGAAAAATGTTATCATGCTCTTGTTCCTTCACAAAAAGCTATTAAGGAGAAGGAAATTAGAAATATAATGTCACAGTATGAATGTGGTTTGTTTGATGGATTTTATTTTGTTAGAACTTTGATTGATTTAATGATATCCTTGAATAAAGGCAACTGTAAAATCTGAGTCCATTGCAGGCTATTTAATATAAACAATGATAACTAAAATACTGCGTTTGGTATGGATATTGAAAATATGGGTCTTGTGTCGGTCAGATTAAAAGAAAAGAAAGCGATATTGCCCATCCTGAATGAAGAATTCCTGTGTGCCTGCTTCTTAAGCAACTGTCTAGATCAGGGGTGTCAAACTCAAATTCACAGTGGGCCAAAATTTAAAAACTGGGACGAAATCGCAGGCCAAACTCAGTATTTATTGAAAGGTTTACTGCAATTGTGCACGTTTTCTGTCTCTCCAGATGTGTAATGTTGAACCTTTTCATATGGAAACAAACTTTAGTTTTGCATAAACATTAAATCTGGAACAACCCAAGTTTAATATTATAAACACATGAGAAATTAAATTTGAAATAAAACACACATCAGTGGTATTAGTTTCTTATTATTTCTCTCTCTCTTTCTAGACTTTCTAATTCCTTTTTAATGTAAACCTTTTTTCACAGGGCAACAACACCACAACCAAAAATAATAATATTTTCTTCAATTAAAAAAAAATCTTTCAACTATAAATAGTTCATGCCTTGGAGTAGAAAAAGTGCATAAAAACAACATTCATTCAAGATCAGTTTTTACACTCTGATTTGCTCTGATTGGTTGACTGGGGTTTAGACTCTGAGCTGAGGAAATCCTCAGGATTGAGTGAAGGTGTTCATAAGTGAGACTCCTGAGTGGGGGTTTGTTCATCTTCATTAAAGAGAACAGTTTCTCACACAGATATGTGCTACTGAATATAGAGGATTTGAGCAGCTTGGACACGGAGTTGGAGCAGTGTGTCTGGGAGGAAACACGGAAACTGTGCAGCACACACAGAGTCGTACTTGGATTTGAGCGTGTCTCTACACTGGAGTTCAATCAGCTCCATTTGGAGGTTGGTTGGTGCGCTTTCCAAGTCAACCACAAACAGATTACTGAGTAGTTTAAATCTGCATTTCTGAGCTTCCAAGTCGGTAAATCGCCGGGTAAATTCAGCGGTCTCGACTGACGCGCTAACGCAATAACAAAGCATTCTGGGATTTGTAGTATTAGCGGTGTATGCGCTACTGACGGGCAGCTCTAATACACATTTGATATGATCTCTCGGGCCAAATGTAATTACACCGCGGGCCAGATTTGGCCTGAGTTTGACACCCCTGGTCTAGATGAAGAAAGGCACATTAGAAGTTAAGTTTCAGGTGAAATACTAAATGTGAACAGGACTTCAAGGCCTTGTTGCCTTACTAGTCAGCATTTTACTGAATGTCGCCCTCTTCTGAGACATTCAGAAGCATTGTATATTCTCATATAGACAAGCTCATAGTTTCTCTGCATTTACACTTATCTACTAATCCATACATCAGTGCGCTTTACTGCATTTATTTGACGAGTTGAGGCATTGGGATAACATATCTATGTAGTTTGCGTTATAGTTGGGGAGGAAAACTATAATGAGAAATAGACGAGGTGTTGTAATGAGAAATAAACTCTTACCTCGTACTAACACAGCACCTGTACTTATATCCTTTACTGCTGTCCATCACTGCGCATAAAACATGTTATGGCGAGGACACTCACATCCTATACAACTGCAATCAGATTAAAAGATTTAGGGATTTAGGGATCCTCCGTGAAATGGGAACAGAGCAATGGTGTCCGTTTTGTGTCTGACAAATGTATAAACAAATATATACATATGGCTGTGTTTATTATTTTCGTCTATTCTCATAAATTATTGGGCTATTGTGATGTGTATTTGTGAACACGGAGGGGCATTGTGCTTGAATGTAAAAGTGAAGTGTATCATAATCATAAAGAAATTAAATGAATGTAAAATCACCAGTTATACGGACATCAACAGAACACATTCATTGTATTTTCTTCCTTTCTTTTTAGGGGAAGTAGGAACCAGTGTGTCCCAACCGTTTGCTCTTGAGGAACGCTTAAAATTGTAACACAAAAATGATGAGCCCCTGCCCTTTTCTTTTAGGTAGTTAGCCAGCTAGCTCTTTAGCTACATTTCAGAGTTCAGAACTCATTTCCAAACACAACTATAAATACCGTAGAAGTAAATAAATCGACACGTTGGTATAAATAGTTTAAGTGTATGATACATCGCTATCAACCTCCTGAGCCGATGTGAAACAGTGCAGCTGTTCTTCATGTGCCATAATTGTAGCTAACCAGCTAACTTACCACGCTTGCTAAACTTGAAAGTCAGCTTTACAAAGCTTTTTGGATTGTTTTTTGACAAGAATACACCCCTCTCGTGGTACATGTACATTCGACTACATTATGACACCTTGCAGAGTTAAAAACTAGTTATGGTTTTGTATGAATTTAGTATCGAGACGCTAAATACACAATTAGTGGTGCTTCAGTAGAAGTGTAAGAGGAAACGCTGCTAAATGGTGAAGATGGTGAATTTCGGGACGAAAGTGTGGTGTGGGGTGGAGAAAGGTTGTCGTCATCTTCCCATCATACTCAATACAGCTCTGGTGGTTTCCATCACGGCTGAAGTGAGCTATCTGGTGTTGATGGAAGCCCCCCTGGACCCAGCACTGAAAGCATCAGAGTGGTCTGCTCACTGGAAGACAATGCATCTGCTGGCCCAGTACTTCATGCTGGGGAACATAACATGGAACGCCTTTTTGTTCCTTAAAACCAGCCCAAGTATCCGTGGAGTGTTTCTTAATGGAGATATCGTGGGGCAGGGTTGGAGGTAATTGACCAAATTTCATTTGCAGAGTATTTGTTTCATATTTCCAGATCTCACTTAACCCTGGCACACCGTGTACATGGATATTTTGAGTGCTATTAGGGCAGCCTTCTGTTTTTCTTCCACTAACAGGTACTGTTACACTTGTGAGACACACACTCCTCCAAGGTGCTCGCATTGTTATGACTGCAAAGTGTGTGTCCTGCGCCGGGATCACCACTGTGTCTTTTTCGGCCAGTGTGTGGGCTTCCGCAATTACCGCTTCTTCCTGAGCAGTCTGCTGTTCATGTGGGCTGGCCTGCTGTACGCTGTGGTGATGAACGCTGAGGTCTTCATCGTCATCTTGAAGGAAGGCGTTACCGTTCACAGCTTTATGCTGCTCATGGTGCCATGGATTATGCTGGTCACTGGTAAGTGCTAATTCTTGATGTGTAAAGATGCTTTGTCTCTGGTCTAGTCATCTGTTTTAGCCATTGGTCATTTTATGTATATATCTTTTTATTTCTTCTTTGGCTCACAGGTCAGGTGACCGCTCAAGCCTTCACCTTTGCCTTTATTGCCGACGCATGTGTTGTGGGCTTCCTGCTGGTCTCCGCTTTCCTTTTTTTCCATGTGGGCTTGATGCTGAGAGGGCAGACGACGAGGGAATGGTATTCAGCCAGGCGGCCGTACAGTCTCGGAGTACTTGCCAACGTCCGTGAGTGTTTGGGAGAGCACTGGTACTTCTGCTGGCTATGTCCTCTTATTCCCTCCTCCCTTCCCGGCGACGGCATCAACTTCAAAGTCACTGGATCTCTTGAGCCCAAGCAGTGAAGGCTCGGCGCAAAGTTGGCTGTAATTTTGAAAAGCTTTTGATTTCTTCTTCAAATCCTAGCAAGCTATGCTGTAGAGACAAGCAGTCTGATTGGTTGTGCAGAGCTGTCCATGGTCAAATTAAGCCAGACCTGTTGGTAATGTAAAGCGATTGAACGTTAGTAGATTTGAAGCATTGATCATACTAACTGTGCACTGAATGAATAATCTACCAGCTACTTTTAAACAATTACCAGCTCACCTTGCATCTTGGGTACCAGCAAGAAATCTTCATTTAATTTTTTCCCAAGTTAGTTTGCCAAATCAATGTATATATTTTTTGTTTTGTTTTGTTTTTGTTAAAATGATTTTGATGGAATACATATGTATTGTCCAAGAGTATAATGTGATGTGGATGTTGCAATGAATACATTTGTTCTATATCCCAGCACACGGTTATTATAATGCAAACCAACTGAATGCTATTGCAGTAAATGGATTTTGTCTTGTATGCACTATATATTTTATTTACTCGTGTATTTCTTTTTTATTATATTTTTTAATCAGTCATTGATGTGCCAAATAACATGCTAAAATCTGTATGCCAAGGTCTTAAGGAGTTAATAAACTGTGTGTGTATAATTATATATATACGTACATGTATATGTATGTGTGTATATATGTGTATATATATTCTTCGAAGTTATGTTAGAGTTTATCCAAAGAAACAATAAAATATCATTTAACCATGTAAACACTGAGTATAATGTTTTAACATTGTAGCGTAGTGATTTGTATTGTGGTGCAGAATATAATTCCCTGTACTTTACTGGAATTATTTGTTTCTATTTGCTCTATTTGCATATGTTAAATATAAATATGGTGTCTAAAAATCATTAATTAACATCACATTCAAAAAGAAAAAATGCATCCTGCAGTCTTAGTTAAACCTTTCAAAGGCTATCATGCATTTTGCAATTTCAATCTCTCTAACCTGGTAAATCAAACATCCTCTATTAGATTTGTTCATAGACTTCTCCAATAATGGCATGCTAGACTTGAATAAAAATGAAATATGAGTGGCTTTCATCCTCCATGAAGGTGCACTATAATGTTCTATTTGGGAAACAGGAAGTTAGCAAGGAGGAATGCACTTAGATTCTGCGGTAGGAATGGCTACAGTGGTGAACGTGTTTTCTGATTTATTTGTTTGCATGTTTGTCACACTTGAATGTTTCAGATCATCAAACTAATTCAAATATTCGTAAAAGATAACACAAGTGAACACAACATGCAGTTTTTAAATAAAGGTTTTCATTATTGAGGGAAAACAATAACAAAAACTACATGGCCCTGTGTAAAAAAGTGTTTGCCCCTAAACTTAATAACTCTTGGGGCCTCAGTTAGCAGCAACAACTGCAGTCAAGCATTTGCGGTAACTTACAATGAGTCTGTTACAGCGCTGTGGAGGAATTTCAGTTCACTCATCTATGAAAAATTGTTGTAATTCAGCCACATTGGAGGGTTTTCGAGCCTTAAGTTTGTGCCACAGCATCTCAATAGGATTCAGGTCAGGACTAGGCCACTCCAAAGTCTTAATTTTGTTTTTCTTCAGCTGTTCAGATGTGGACTTGCTGGTGTGTTTTGGATCATAGTCCTGCTGCAGAACCAAAGTTAGCTTGAGGTCACAAACAGATGGCCGGACATTCTCCTTCACGATTTTTTGGTAAACAGCAGAATTTCTGGTTCCATGTATCACAGCAAGTAAAATGCGGTATTACTTTTTTATGCCAGATGTAATGGGGCACACACCTTCCAAAAAGTTAAACTTTTGTCTCGTCAGTCCACAGAGTATTTTTACAAAAGAATTGGGATGAGCCTTTATGTTCTTTTTTGCTCAGCAGTGGTTTTTGTCTTGAAACACCATTTTTGCCCAGTTTCTTTCTTATGGTGGAGTCATGAACACTGACCTTGACTGAGGCAAGTGAGGCCTGCAGTTTCTTTGCTTTTGTGACCTCTTGGATGAGTCGTCGCTGTGCTCTTGGGTAATTTTGCTCGGCCACCAGTTCTTATAGTGTTTATCAAGTATGTAAATGTGTCATGTAATAAATCACAAAAAAAAAACGTAGTTAAAGTCCAGGTATATAAGATTTCTAAACAAAAAAAAGTTTTTACTTTTCCATTTAATAATGGAGCATCTTGCCATTTTTCTCTTATGGCTGTTTCATTTAGCCTAATGAACAACTAAGAGAGTAATTGTGATGGCTAGTTGACTGTGTCAGAGCCTCTTTAAAACATCAGTTTATGGTGTATTTGGCAGACAGTTGTTAGTAACTACCAAAAATGGTCAAAAGAATAGCAGTTGAGAATCGGTCATTCGAGTCCAAGGCTCATTGGTGCATATGGTAAATGAAGGCTAACCCGTCTGTTCTTATAGTCTCTGGAATAGCACAAACTGCTGAAAACCATAATGCTGATGAATATACCACTGCATGTATTGCATAATGACTGTGTCTTTTTTCAGCATTAAAACATGCCAAATGTGTCAACTTTGCCTGATTCCCAGACCTCAGTCAAAATCGAGCATCTCGTGTGTCTTGGACAAGCAAATCCAATTCATAGATGTCCCACTTCAGATCCTACAGGATTTAAAATATCTTACATCTTAGCACCAGAGACCACAGCCCACCTTGAGATCCTGTGGAATCCATGCCGCAATAGCTCAAAGCTGTATTGTTGATATCTAAAATGATTGTATTGTATTATATTGTTGAAAATTAAGCAGGCGGTGTTTGTGATATGCCTGATCGATGTCTCCTTGGCAAAAATGTCCAATTAAATCAGATTTGCTTTCATTACACACTGAAGTGGCATTTAAGCTGTGGGAGAGAGTTCTGACTTGTTCATGCTTAAGCGGTGGTACAGAGGTGGGAAGTACGAAGTACAAATAAAGGTTTTTATTATTGAGGGAAAACAATCCTATTGAGATGCTGTGGCATGACCTTAAAAAGGCGGTTCATGATCGAAAACCCTCCAATGTGGCTGAATTATTGCTCATTGCAAGTCTGTTACAGCGCTGTGGAGGAATTTTTGGTCCACTCATCTATACAGAATTGTTGTAATCCAGCCACATTGAAGGGTTTTCGCTTGATTGAAGGATTTGTGTACTTTTGCCACCCCTGCGTTGGTACTATTAGTGGTTTCTGAGCCTACACTTGTGATTTACTTGTTATTTATAAAACAGTATTTTAGCCTCATCTAATGTTTTTATTACACTGTTGCCAGAAAACTAGCAAATTCCAAGCAGGACTTTTATAGATTTCTGTGGAAGTTAAAAGACCAGACTGGGTGAAGTTTTTGGAGGATTAATGATACACTTTCTATTTGAACCTGGAGTATGGGCCTGTATTAGATGATGCTTGTTCCTATGTTCTTGCTCTGGCTGTTGCTTGGTGCTGTGGTTTTCCTCAGTGCTCCTCCATGAGGGCGCACTAGTGGTGCTTTGCTTGGGAAACACCCTCAGCGACGAAGTGTGTAAGGGAACACGGAGGGGGGGCACGGATGCTTGAGCAGGCGATGAACAATGCATATAGTCTGAGACAGGGGATTTTCCTCAAATTATCTCTGCACCGTTGTCCGCTCATGAATGCAGCTGCGTCTGGCTCGTGTGGAGTGGAAACGTGCTTTTCTGTCGAGGGAGTGTGGGGATGCTGTGTGGAGCTGTGTGGAGACCCAAACCGAAACGACACATCTAGCAAATCTTGAGGAGAATCGCGAGTTCGTGCATGCAGGCAAGAATAAAACAAACGAGCCCTTTTCTCTGTCTAGAGCATCGCCATGTTTTGTGACTTTTAAAGGTTGAGCAGAGGCGTGATGAAGGCGGTGTGGAAGAGCAGGTTCCGCACGCGACTGTGTGTATGCGCTGGACTCATCGCCCTCAGCTGGCTTCTCCGCGTAACAGGTGCGTGCTGTCCTTTCTCAGAAAATGTGCACTTTCATGTTTGTTCGTTTTTTTGTGCATGCAAAAAAGCAATAAATATATCAGATGTACTTGATTAAATTGATTAATTCAGTGGCGTGCAATCTAATGTGGTGCACCTTTATGTAACTATTACAACTACAACGTTAAAGGTGCAGTCAGTGATTTCTAAACCCGAGCAGTATATTAATTCTGGGGTCTTCTGTCACAGCTGTCAATAAAATAAAGATGAATAATAATGCTGTATGTGGGAATCCCAGACTCTGTCATTTTGAATATATAATATTCCAAAAATTGCTATATGTGGTTCTTGATTGTATAGGAGGTCTTGATAGGAGGTCTTCATTGTATAGGAGGTCTTTATAAAATTTTGCATTCATTTGAACTTGGAAACCCAAACCTGTTCCTGTATGGCAATGCCCCCTGTGCACAAAGTGAGCTCCTTGAAGATATGGTTTATGTGCTTTGGAGATGAAGATCTTGAGTGGCCTGCTATAGAGCTCTGATCTCATTTTTACTAAACACCTTTGGGATGAATTGGAACGTTGACTGCACCCCAGGCCTCAACACTTACATCAGTATCTACCTTTCGTAATACCTTTGTGTGTTCTTAAATCTTTTGACGAATATCCATAAGCACACTCCAAACACACTCTATCTAGAAGAACAGCTTCCCAGAAGAGTGGAGGGAATTATAAGAGCAAATTGGGACTAAATGTGGAATGCAATGTTTCAAAATCCCAATACTTTTGGCAATACAGTGTATATATATATATATAAAATTTTTTTTTTTCTTTTTCAAGACCAGTATCAATACTGATACCAATACTTATTCGAAAAGCTATGATCATTTATATTAAATGGTCTGCAATGGGCTTGTCCTTTATTTGCATTGATTTAACAATGATTGAACATCATATTCGAACAAACTTTTAACAAAATATAAGATAGAATCGATATATTAGAATTGATACTTTGCATACTATACCAACCCAATTTTATCCATACTTGAGGCTATTGCTACATAGCAGAAAGGAGCTAGTGTAAAGTTCTGCAGTGGCCTGTGTGTACACACCATGACCTAAAAAGGCAATATATTAAGCTTTAATAGTTTTATTTGATAGTTAATAGCTAATCATTGTTTGGAAAAGAAGCAAGAATTTAACATACAGTAGTGAAAATGAATTAAAAATGAAAAGTATAGATATTTTTTATCAGCCCTGGTTTCATTTATGAGCATTTTTTCAGGCCCATAATACACATCTTGTGAGACATGCTAGTTTTCTAGACAAGCTAGTTTATTTGTTGTTGTTGAAACTTACCTTGTGTACAATAGAATATAAGTGAATTTCCCTGTTTCTAGATTTCTAGCTTAGATCAATTCACAAGTTACCCACATCCTGTTTAACAGTTTTACAGTCGGATTTGTTGGCCTTTTTTATTAGCAAATTGTTTTTATTAGCATACTGTTGATTAGCAAACATTTTCCTGGAGTAAAATGATGCTACAGGGTCTGTTGAAACTGTATGCTAATAACATTTAGGGATGGCTTTTAAAAAGTTATGACTATGAACATAGTTTCCAAATTAGGCTCAGATTTAGTTAGGATGATCCATAGACTCTCTTTAATCAGTGAACAAAATCTTCTTACATCTTTTAACATTTAAAAAAAATATTTCCTGCCATCCCAAAATTCCATAAGCAAATATGAATTTTGTGATATTTCTAAGAAACTCCCTCCCCGACCTTACCATCACACCGATATTACTCTCCAGAGAAATTTTCTTGGTCACAATTTTCTGTTACATTGGTTTTTTGTTCCATGACGGTTGGTTCACTTTGGTGTAACATTTCAGCTTGTCATTTTAGTCATTTGCTAATTTTGTAGCTCTTTGTAATTGCATATTTAAAAACATAAGGAGTGTCATCTCATCATTGAAGCTTAGTTAATCCTGTGTCTGTATTATGTGCTGATGTTTGAGCTTGTTTCTAATAATGTAAGAGTAATAATATTTTAATTATATAATGTAATTTAATAGATGTGGTTTTACAGATCCCCCTGATAAAGATTCAGATCTGATTTGGTCTAAGCGACAACTAACTCAGCAGAATGGAGAATTGAACCAAACATCCAGTCAACCACGAACTGGTGAGTATCAGACAGTTTCATTTCCATTTCCATTTACTCATTTCCCAAATTTATGAGGAAATTCCAGCACAGAGCTGTTAGAAAGGTGAGTGCCACAAACTGAAGTCATAAAAGAGGCAGGAATAAATGCTAGTATTTATTTTAGGTAAAGCAGATAATTTACCTACCAATATACACACATTGTCTGTCTGTCTGTCTGTGTCTGTCTCTCTCTCTCTCTCTCTCTCTCTCTCTCTCTCTCTCTCTCTCTCTCTCTCTCTCTTTGTTATTCTTCTTTCCTCACCCTCCCTGCCTGTCTCTCTCTATTGCACTTTCTCTCTCTCTCTCTCTCTCTCTCTCTCTGTCTATCTCCCTCTCTGCCTGCATGACCCTCTTTCTCTCTCTCCACCCTCTCTCTCTCATTTATTCTTTCTTTCTCGCTTTAATAGCACTGCTTTACTTTTCCATTGTTTTGCTACTCCATCTTTTTCTCTCTCATCATTTACAGACAGCTGCCTCCTTCCGAGCCAAGCCCCCTTTGAGGCTTGACGTTGCTAAGCAGCCGAATCTGTAATTTCGGAACAGAGGAAGGTCTGTTTTAAGCAGTCAAAGCATGTTGCTTTAGAGAAACATGTCACATGGCCTTTTTTTCCACCGATCAGCCCTCTAATCACTCACCTACAGCAATGTGTCTCTGTCTCTCTGCCTTGGCTCTCTATGAAGCCAGCTGTCTTTGATAATTCAATCTGCTTCCAGCAGTGTGTGAGTTTGATTCTTCGTTCTGTCTGCTTTGTAAAATCCCTGTGAACATGAGTTAAAATGTAACAATAATCACAACATTATCTAATTACTATATTGATCATATCGAATTGAACGGTGGCGTCGATTGGGGTGGGGGGTTGGGGTTAAACCCACTCTTATGTAATTAAACAGAAGAGCATCAAACCAGGAATAAATACCTTTTGTGATATTATACTTGGCCCTGAGTGTGATGATCCCTAAAAACAAAAAAGGCCAGAACGGAACAAAGAATTTAAACAAGCAACAGAAATGCTGTTTCTGCCCATCGCATGTTCACACTCCTTCAAGTCAAACTATGAAGTTGAACATTTTAGTCCATGTTTTTGTAAAGTGAGAAAACTGTTGTAATCTGCTGATGATTTCCAACACTGTCTCAGTTCAAACACTTTTAAGGAGATTTGTGGTATTTATTTTGCTTTAACTTTCACTTGACATACAGCAATTTGTGACTGTTAACATTCCTTGATGTAGCATTTTCCTCAATAGTTATATTTCAGCATCAGGGTACGCCCAGATGTGTTTTTGGACCTCTGAAGAAAAATAATGTCATCAAGACAATGATAATATTTTAGACAAGAAACCTCAAACCATCAGAAATTCAGTCCCAGCTATGTACAGTACTAATGGATAATCGACGTGGAAGCTTGATTTTTGTACGGTATATGGAATTAGTTTTCCACATGCATGATCACTTTCAGTCTCTAAAATGTTTTATACTGTTAGCAGTTGTTAGTTGGTAAACTACCCATTTAACAACATGTTCAGCAGAAGTGTTCTTGTGCAGCAGTTTCTACAAGGAACACATTTATATATGCAGACTGAAATATTTCTGAGTGCGCTAATGTAAGCAAGTCTGCTGCCTTGGGCCTGACCACTGTAATTAACCAGCTACAGATGATATGAGATTTCTGTTTGTTTTTCAAAAAATCTCATATTAGCGAGTTAAATGTGCAGTCAGAAGAAGAGCATTGTTCTTATCTTACTAAAGATTAAACAGATAGTACAATGACCTCAGCTTTCTTTTGACCAGCCACTGGCTGAGGAATATCTACTCATTTCTGAATTTTGTAGTATAACTTCTAATGAGCCTAACAGAGAAGTTGAATAGGCTTTAAGTCCTTTCATGCTTAAATTATTATTAAATACACTATCTGGACAAAAGTTTGAGGACACCTGACTATAAGATTTGTATATGATTTTTGATCATCACATTTCAAATTTAGTCCCCATTTTCTGTTATAATAACCTCCACTCTTCTGGAAAGATGTTCCACTAGATTGTGAAGTGTGCTTGTGGAGACTTGTGTTGATTCAGTTTTAAGGGCATTAGTGACATACCTGGGAGTTTTAGTCATTGTTTCAATTAATCCCCAGAGCTCTATAGAAGGCTACTGAAAATCCCACTCCATCCTATGTAAACCATATCTTCATGCTGCTAGCTTTGTACACAGGGGCATTGTTATGCTGTAACAGGTTTGGGTTTGATAGTTTAGATGAAAGAAAACTGTATATGCCTGGAAAAGTTAGGTGTCCCAATACTTTTGTCCATATATTGTACATTTATCACTTCATATATTTTTTACTTATTTTTATTGGATACATTTTAAATTTAATTAATTTCGACTTGCTAAGATATCATTTTTTTGCAGTGTAAGAAAGAAAGTAAAAATAATAATGATGCAATTTATTGTACATTAAAAATGTATTAGCGTAAAAATATGCTTATTAAATGTATGCATTTCTTTTTAAATGGAAGCACTTAAGCTCTCTCACACGGTCAAAGAAACGCTGTGGAGGTTTTCAGCTGCTTTTTTGTCAATAATTTTAACTGCTCACTCCATCTCAAACCTTTTACTAATGGACTGTGCATTTCTTTGTGCACACACACACACACACACACACACACACATCACACACCACACACACCACACACACAGCGATCAATGAATTTCCCGAAGATGCTTTCACTAAGGAGGAGAGAAGGCATGGGGCGCTGCTGCTGCATACCCTCTGTGTAAGTTTTTGCAGGAAATACAAGTTAGTATACTCAAAGATTTATAAGATCTGCTGTGTATAGAAATTAAAGCAAAACAGTGTGTTTAAAATGCAATGCAGAGTTTTAAGTGTTTAATTTCAACGCAAAACACGTAATCATTTTCTTGAATATTATGCAGGTACATACAAATACACACAAATATGGTATTATATAAATATACTTTTGCTACATAACTAATTTGTTTTGCTGATTTTCCCAGTGTCTCGTGGTTAGAACGATAGACCAACAAACCTATTTATTTATTTTTATTGTTTTTATGGAGTTTTATGTTGAAATAATGACATTTTTTAAATAAAAATATAATTATCAATTATACAATAAAGTAAATTAATGGTGGATTATTGTATGTATGTATGTATGTATGTATGTATGTGTGTGTGTGTGTGTATATATATATATATATATATCACAGTGCATTCAGAAAGCTTTCACTTTTTAAAATTTGTTGCAGCCTGATTTTACAATTGTACATTTTCTTTATTTCACTCAGTACCCACAAAGTGAAAGAAGAATTCTAGTAATGTCTGTAATACTAAAAATCCTGAAATATCACATGCACAGTACATAAGTTTTTAGACCACTTGCAACAAACACTTAAAAATGAGTTCAGGTGCCTCCCATTTCTCTTGATTATTGCAAAACTGTGTCTACAACTTGATTAGAGTCTGTGGAAAGTTTATTAATTAGACATGATTTAGAAAGCACATACCTCTCTCTCTCTCTCGATCAGTGGTGGAGAAAATACACAAACCATGTGCTTCATTTGAAGTAAAGTTACACTAGGTAAAATATACTAACCGTAACGTGCTAACTTTAAACTTTCACTTGAGTAAAATTACAAAGGTATTCGCCTTCAAATGTACTTAAGTATCCAAAATACTATGATTTGTTAAGCCTTTAATGTTCCTATTATCATTTTTGACCTCTTTGCTTAATCAGCTTAGTTTATGTAAAAAGACTCTTATGGCACTTTTATCACACTAATCTATTAATAGAATGATATTAGTCAGTCAAATACTGATTGATATCTATTAAAATTATCATGAGCCCAAAACCCTATTTTCAAATAAGGTGATAAGTTCGAGTCAGGAGATTCTTCCATCATGTATTACTCTTAAAATATTCAGCTTTTTGTTGAACTGACGCTGAACTGTATGTTGGTGCTAAGTAGACACCATCAAGCGGCAATCAAAACAAGTTTATAACAGAGCGCTCGCTCTACCCTGATTGGTGACTTGACCAGTTAACTTTTTATCCACTCATAAATAAAAAGAAATGACTAATTTAGCAAAATATAGTTGAGAAAAAAAGGAAAACTTTTGAGCTGTAGTGAAGTTAAAGTAAAAGTCTCGCTAAATGGAAATGCTAAAGTAAAGTACACATACACAAAAAAAGCTACTTATGTACAGTAATAAATTGCATTTACTTCCTTACTGTCCACGACTGCTGCCAACATTCTTCTTCAGTGTTTTTTCTTCATTTTTTGTACATTAATGCAGAAGACATCTTAACTATGAAAGAAAATGTAAGGGATTACATAGTAAATAAAAACATGTTAAATAAGCCATTCTATTTTTGATTCTTCAACATAGCCAATTTTTTCTTTTAATGACATTTTTGCGCACTCTTGAAATTCTCATAGTTATCCTCATGAAGTTGTCACCTGGAATGTTTTCCAAGATTCTTGAGGAGTTTCCAGAAATGTTAAGCACTTGTTGGTGGCTTTTCCTTCACTCTCAGGTCCAACTAATCCCAAACCATCTAATGCAGCACAACATTACTCTCCTTCTCAAACAAATAATTATTAAATAACCTAGATGAGTTATGGGATGGCAAAAAACATCCATGCTGGTTAACTCAAATTTAAGTCAATTTTAAGCAAATTACTAATGTCACCATCAAAGCACCCCCACACCACCCCACATTCTCCATGCATCATAGTGGGAACCATACATTCAGGAACTGTCTGTTCATCCTTTGTTCATTTAAAAAAGACATGCTGGTTACATTCAGTAATTTCTAATTTCGAAATGATCAGACTAGAAGGCAGTTTTCCACTGATCTAATGCCCATTTCTTGGGCCAAGCTAGTCTCTTCTACATTGAGAATCATTGGGATGTGTTGGAGAAATCTTTACACAGCAGTCTATATATAGCTTTAGGAAGCTTGGTAGTCACTGCAAAACCTAGTTTAGTTTTTTTAATACTCCTTTTTCTTTTTTTTCTTTTTTTTTTTTTTATCTACAGGCTGTTTACATGTTCTACGCCCTGGCTATTGTCTGTGACGTGTATTTTGTTCCATCTCTGGAAAAGATATGTAAGGTCAGTTCTGTTGTGCTATAATTTCTGCTCTCTGGCATCATCTGTGTAAAAACACACCTTTTTTTGTACAGTAGATCCTTAGCACCTTTTGATTTGCAGAACCTTCATCTGAGTGAGGATGTTGCTGGGGCCACCTTCATGGCTGCAGGAAGTTCTGCTCCAGAACTCTTTACCTCTCTGATTGGTCAGTTTTTTTTAACTTTTAACAGATTAGTGATGGTTGATAAATTATTATTATTATTATTTTATGATTTCCCTCTAATAAATTGCATATGACACTGTTTTAGGTGTATTCATCACTAAAGGAGATGTGGGAGTTGGCACTATAGTGGGTTCAGCTGTGTTTAATATCCTAGTAATCATTGGAGTTTGCGGAATTTTTGCTGGACAGGTAGAGGATTTGTTTTCCAAGAAAATTCTTTACATAAAATAAAAATATATACATATTTGGTGCGATCTCGGTTCCTTTTTTCACATAGACGATCCTTCTCACCTGGTGGCCTCTCTTCCGGGACTCTGTGTACTACATCATCTCGGTCTTGGCTTTAATTCTGGTGAGACATCCTAGAATTACATGTTGTATAATATAAAGCTATTGTTCATATTCCTCTTTTTTTCTAAACTTGATTTATTGTTGCCTTGCAGATCATTTATGATGAGAAAGTTCTCTGGTAGGCTTCAGTGCTTTTTTACTTCATTTGAAATGGTAAAGAAATGTTTAAACAGAATCTCAGACTTTTGTTTGGTTGGCACAGGTGGGAGACTATTATTCTCATATCAATGTATGGAATTTACATCCTTATCATGAAGTACGTAATGACTAGTTATTGAAAGTAAATGCTTTACGTAAAGTTTTAATGATAGAAATGATGACTCATTCTGTGCATGTGTGTGTATTGGCTATGTTTCAGATTTAATGGTCAAATCTGGGGCTGGGTGGAAATGAGGTGTGGTATACCTGGACAGCCATGCTTGGTCAGCAGCCTACGACAAGATGTAGCAGCAGAAGAAGCTAGCACACACTGTGACACTTCTGCCATTCTGATGAAGAAAGGTGTGTGTGTCTGTGTGTGTGTGTGTGTGTGTGTGTTGCTTGTACTCCTTTATTAAACAAACTGAAGTGTGTTATACATACAAAGTACTGTGATAGTAGATAAAGGAAGCTGTTTATTGTTTCACTAAAGATTAGAAACACTTTAAACACTTTGTACTCTTCAGGTCAGTGTGCAAGTGAACAGGACTTAGCTGTAGTGATGGTGGATGAGCTGATGAGTCTGCATCCCCACCAGTTCACCTTATCAGAGGCAAGCCCCCCACCACCAATTTTCTCCCTGCATGCACCTCAGCATGGCTGGATACATGCTTATCGCTGAGGTAATGCCCATCCACTCATTCCTGCACCTCAGCATGGCTGGATACATGCTTATCGCTGAGGTAATGCCCATCCACTATTTCCTATCCTTTTTTTTGTCTAGATAAAAGCTAGAGTTTGTATATATTGAAACACCACTAACTGGACATTATTAAAGTTAGCAGTCACTTAAGCAAATTTACACATCATTAGAACACTGAAAAGTCGAAATAAAAAACATAATATACAAATGAACAAATGAATAAATAATTCATTTTATTATTATTATTATTATTATTATTACTGTATTATTATTATGTATCATTTATTATTAGCAAACCACATTTTCTCTTTGAAAGTGTATATATATATATATATATATATATATATATATTTTTTTTTTTAACAAAATAACTAGCATAAATCTTTAACATTCTTTGGCAATTATTGTCTAGCATTTTCATACTTTCATACTTATTGGAACAATAAACAAACAAAATAATTGCATGGACCTCCACTACTTGATGCAACTATCTACAACCTTCTCTGTTTTTCTTTTATTCCATGTACTTTAAGGAAAAAATTTAGATAAATCATGTTAGGTGTTGGGACTTTTTGTATAAAAGTGTAAGGTTAATGCATTAATGAATACAGTGAGTGTATACATTATCTGTAGAAACTATTGTAGATATATTGACATATCTGCCCTGAAATATGTTGATATATGTATCTATATTCTAAGTACTGGAATGCGTCTTCTCTGAAGTAAAGATTTGATATTTTATATTTTTTTCCCCTCCGTTTCCCCCGTTGTCTGTGTTTTCCATCAACAAAACATTTGCATCATGGGTTAGCATCATGGTTGCATTATGACTTGTCTGCCTGTCTCTTGCAATTCAGCCTTGTCTTCTTTCAAAGACTTCTTTATGCTCTGCTTCCCATCATGCTTAGATTTGGCTGTCTATAAATAAGCAGAATTTAACGCTTTTAACCCTTCATGCACTGTTCAATCAACTTCATATTTGGTCTATAAGGTTTATTTTGGTTTCAAATCAAATATAATCGTCAGATCTAAACAGAAAATATATATTAAGATTTCTCCCCTCTAATTATATTTCCCCTTCATCTTATCTGACAGAGGCAGAGACTGATCTTAGGCCGGAGTTTAGGGGAAAGTGGCAGCGGTGTAGGAGAAATTCCCGGTCAGGAAAGCCCAGGAATGGACGGAGCACCCTGGGGACTGGAAAATGGTGACAACATGGACAGTGAGACCCAACCTCTTGAAGAGGCAAGGACATGGGGCAATGGGGGGACAACAGCAAGAGTGGAAGGCATGGGGGACACACAGCCCAAAGTCACAGAGGAGGATGAAGAGGCAGAAGAAGAACAACCATTTAATCCTCTGATTATGCCAGGCTAGTGAATTTTCTGCTAAATGTGAGATAATATAAGACTGCTTGGTATGTGAATTTACTGTAACTGGTCCCCTGAACTGGTGCAGGTATGTATGCTAGTATTCTGTTATTTTGAGACATGGCCTCATTTGGGATTGACCTCATTAGTGATGCTCATTTTAAATTGGACTAGACAGGATGTCAAACGGATGTACTTTGCATTTTTAGACAGATTAGATCAGCAGATTGTCTACAAAGCAAATTAAATTGCTTAAAAAATTTTACTTTTTCCACGTACATACTTTTAATGATAACTAAGTTGGAACGGATTCCCACTTTTTCACCAGAGGGTTTGCTAACAAAATACATTTACAAATACAGTACAATTACCTTTAGATAAGACAAGTAATTTCATCAGCTTGACTTTCATAAAGCAGATGTGGACGCTTTCTTTGAGCAGTTGTAAATTGGCTGCCAATGTGGTGGAAACATGGGAAGATTACAAAGGGTCATCCAGTTTTACAAAGAATCTTTTCAATTCTAGCTAACAATATTCAAGATTCAAATACAAAAGTTGCAGTCAAATATAAACCTGAGTATCAAAGGATAATGCAAAAAAGAGAGACTGCATACAGTAGAATTGAAAGCTAAAACTAAACAGTATGTAAGACATATGTAGAGAAATTAGGAAAAAATAGTAATTTACTAAACACACAAGTAATATCACCCAAATGAGGATGGGTTTCCATTTTGAGTCTTGTTTTCCTCTCAAGGTATCATCCGCATAACATCTAAGGGAGTTTTCCTTGCTACAGTCACCCCAGTCTGCTCATTAGGGATAAATACACATCATACACCTTAATTCTTGAATTCTGTAAAGCTGCTTTGAGACAATGTACATTGTGACTGCTTGTTCACCCAACTTTATTTCATGTTATTCTGAAAGTGGAAACTCTTCAATTTGTTAAAATATGGATTTTAGTAGAAACAAATATTTTACTTCACACTGTATTATGTAATGTTTTATACCCTATTTTGTCTATTTCTAATTTAAAGAAAAAAAAAGAAAAGATTTCCTCTCATAAATGTGAAGTATTAGAGGCCATACTGTTGTAGGAGGCTTATCGCTTGGCTATAAACAGCAAGCTGTGTTTACTTTTAAAATCACACCATGGAAGCCAGTTTGTTTTTTCCCTCTTTATATATAAAACTTCTTGCAAATCTGCTGACATGCAGTTATGGTTTTTAAAATCCTTGAGGCTTTTGTTTTCTTTTCAAAAGTGTCTATAGGATTAATTTGTTTTTCTAAATGCAGCAAAGAATACTAGTGATATCCTTTGGAGAATGTGTGATCAAGCTTCAGGCTGAACTGTAGTTGCAGAGGGGAGAACCATCCCACAATTGACTGCATAATTAATTATGGGATCCCCAGTAAATCTTTAGAGGTTGTTCATGCTCTGTTCTAGTACCTATAAGGGCAACCCTGCATCTCACCTAGCTCCCTCTGTCCCCTGTTGCGGTGAAAACCATCTCCGCACGAATGATCATGTCTCTGACAAAAGGGGGTGTCTATTTAAATCTGTGCCAAAGACCCGTCCAGGTGCCAAGAGCAGCTGCCACAGGTTTTTTTTTTTAAATCAGCAGTGGCACTTGACCCATCTTGTCTTCATGTATATCTGGTTTAGTCATTTTTATCACCCTGTTGTTTTGGCTCCCACATCTTGAAGTTCTGTCTACTGCATGATATATTACATTGCAAATCACATATGTCATTGCAGACAGTATGCCAGCATTTCATAATGCTTTTAAAAACCTATAAGGGCTCATTAATTAACATCTTGTAATCACTCAGCCAGTCACAAGGGCAGATATACGTCAAACAGGACTTGGCATTTTATTTTATAAGTTATTTTGGTTGGAGGATGGCCTTAGGCTCGAAAGGGGGGAGACAGGCTCCTTCCTAGCGAACTCTCTCCAGAACTGGGAGCAGTGTGATAGGGGGAAAGGCGTACAGAGCAAATATAAATTTCACAATATAGACCATATACATTAACGATGTAAACACCAGCAACGGTTTTAGCCTTTTGACAGTTTATCTTTTTAACAAAATATATGTTTTCTGCAAGTTTTTCTTAAAATGTAGTGCATCAAGATTATGCATTAAAATGTCATGAAGTAAAAATATTTTTTTTTCTGTCCACCACTGCAATCAATTCTGACAATGAGCTATTTAATAGTTCCTTTTTCCAAAGAAAGTCTTCACTGGCTTGTAAACTATCTACAGTATAGTCAAAGTATAAACTCTTCTTGTTCCTGTGTATATTTTCACAGGAGGGTACTGTGAACGGGTGAAGTGGTTGCTCTCATGGCCTTTAAGCAGCCTGCTTTATTACACTGTGCCCAACTGCTTGCTGCCACACTGGGAGCGCTGGTTCATGGTCACCTTTGTGATTTCTACACTCTGGATTGCTGTTTTTTCCTACCTCATGGTGTGGATGGTATGTTTAAAACTTAAATGTATTAAAAGAATTTACCTTATTTTACTTTGCCTTTATAATATTCTCATCCATACTCTCCATGTTTAAGGTCACCATAATCAGTTACACACTTGACATCCCAGATGTGATTATGGGCATCACTTTCTTAGCAGCTGGCACAAGCGTCCCAGACTGTATGGCTAGTCTTATAGTTGCCCGACAAGGTATGTGTATGACTTCTCAGGAATAAATATTGTTGAAGATCAATTATAAAATCTAATTTGATTTGTATGTGCATTATGGATTTCAGGTATGGGAGACATGGCCGTCTCTAATTCAATAGGTAGTAATATTTTTGATATTCTATTGGGCCTTGGTTTCCCGTGGGCTCTGCGTACACTTGTGGTGGATTATGGCTCAGTGGTTAGTATATGGCAGTTTAATTTAAATTCAGAGAAACATTGTTATTAGGTATAATATGTTTTAAGTAATGCTTAACTTATTTCAAATAATGTCCTTCTCAGGTCATCATTAATAGCAGAGAACTGGTGTATTCAGTTGTTTTACTACTTGCTTCAGTCTTTCTCACAGTGAGTATTGATAATAAAGCCATTTCTTATTGAGAACATTAGTGATTCAGTGTTTACTCAACATAGATTAAATCATGTTTTATTATCTACAAGGGAACCCAGGTTAAAGCATCTGTTTCACATGAATATTTGTGCTTCTTACTTTCTGCAGGTTCTCAGTGTACATTTGAATCACTGGAGACTTGACCGCCGGTTAGGCCTGGGTCTTCTGATCTTGTATGCCATCTTCCTTCTCTGCTCGATCTGCTTTGAGACACTGTAGTTTACATCCAACACAGCTAACGAAATGCCATCTTGAAATGTAGGCTGGATTATGGAGTAAACATCACATCACTGTAATAATTGCATCATGAGGAGCCAGTTCTGTGTGGGTCAGTCAGTGATTAGAAAGTCATAAAGCATATTAAGGATACTGATACAAAGTATTCATGCAATTGGATATCGGAAAAAAGCTATGGTCCTTATGCTATTTTTAGGCGTCATTGCAAAGGTGAAGTTCTTGGTGTTGACACTAGGGGTCACTAAAGTCGAATCAGTAAACGCTGCCTTTTGCCATATTTAAAAGTTTATTTAAAGGGTATAAATTAATCTTACAAAATATTTTGGAAAACAAACATGGCAGCACCAAAGACAGGAAAAAAGTAAACACACTTTTGATTCTTGAATAAACACAATTCTACGATATACATGCACACACACACACGCACGCACGCACGCACGCACGCACACACACACACACACACACACACACACACATATATA
>MU530557.1:2121184-2182351 GCA_024362625.1 Silurus asotus
TATATATATAAAATATAAAATTAAAAATAATAATTTAACATAATTCAGAATAATCATTTAATGAAAATTATCTTCGCTGACATATTCAAAAATAAATGTGAATAAGGACCTGAAAAGTGAATATCAACAATTTTGAGCTGCTTATGTGTACTATAAATACTAATTCTTTGGAGGTTATCACATTTACATTTAGCAAAAGAAAAATCTGGTTTATAAGCATATTGTTCATTTAAAATCACCACTAGTTTTTACTTTTTTTTGGTATAGATTTATGATTTTTTTTTTCTTTTTGTGAGACCCCCAATGGATTTAGTGCCTGTGTATAGCTTAGTTTTAGCATTTTTTTTAACGTTTAGTAAATCTTTTAAACAATTCACACTAAAATTAGCTATATAGTTTCTTATTTTCTGTTTTCCGGTGATGAATGAACATGTCTGAGTGCATTTCCTCACAGTGGTTACACTTCTATCTGTATTCTTAAACAATATATATGTTGTTGCCGGTGCAATTAAACAGTTATGCTGCAATCTGACAAGTGGTTTCATTTCATCATATAAAACAACAGAAAATTAATATTTGTATCCATTTAGTTTTAAAAAGAGATTAGAAATCTATTTATTTAGTTAATGTTCACATAAAACACCAGAATGGAGCAAAAATATGCTTTCCAATAGCTGATCAAGTGAGATTTCTGCACAAGTATAAAATGCTTTGCTGATATTAAAGGTCAGAGGAGAATCCCCAGACTGCTTTGACCTGACAGAAACGCTACGGTAGCTCAAATAACCATTTTTTTACAACTGTACTGAGCGAAAAGCATCCCATTGTACCCTGAGTTAAATGGCTACAACAGAGGAAATACATATGTCAAGTAGGAACAGGCTTATCTAATTTAGTCATTTAAAAAACAAGTGAATATCTTCTATCTTCCTCAGATTCTCTTCCTGACTAAGAGGAGTAAAACTCAGTATGTGTTTATTCCTGCTATCCCACATTTGCCTTACATTTGTGACATTCTAACATGCTTCTTTTTTCATCTTGGTTGTAATAAGTGCCTAATTTTCTTAATCCTTTCTGTCAGCTTGAGCCACTTTGGCAAATGTCCTGTTTTCTGAGGAAAATGTTTCGTTCTGATAATTGAGGTGAATATTAACTGAAGCTCTCGACTTGAACATGTGCCACTACCACATGTTTGGATGTTTGAATAATTGCATAAATATGCAGGAGTATGATTGATAAAAAAAAAAAAAAAAAAAGTGAATGCATATTTATTACACAAACACAGAAAGATCATTGAGGGGTGGGGTTGGGGTTGGGGTTATACGACCTGCTGTTTCAGAAAACAATTTAAATCACTGCCTATTTAAATAAAATTCCCCTTCAGTTCCTGTATCTTCATCAGTCTTCATTGTACCGGAACGACAAAAGAACGAGAGATAAAAATTCCCCAATATACACTTGAAAGGTTCTTGCAATATCCAGAACAATAACGGTCCTTACAGTTCTTCTTTTTATAGCTGGACACAATGCGTCATCAAAGATCAAAACGATGAGGGATGTTTGAATTGTCTGATACTTTTAACTGCAGTTTCACAAACTTTCAGACAGATAAATCCATCATCTCCACATAGTGTGGTTGTTTATCAAATGCCAGTCTCTGTGTGTTGTAATTTACACCTTTCATTTTGATAGATATTGCCTGAAGACACAATAACGCCATCCTGGAACACACGTCACTATGCACGTAAGATCTCGGTGTATTTGTTCGGTAACAATATATGCTCTTTTCTGACTTATCAAGAGTCTGTGTGAGCATCTTAAATGATCTCCAGCTCATACAACTGCACTTCAATAAATGTGTTAATAACTGGTCAAAAAAGTAGAGGTTTAGATTTAGGATTAGTAGATGTTTTATTTTCATTAAACCAGGTTAGCACATTTAATATACAAACAAAAATAAAATAATATATAATATATAATAATAATAAAATAAATAAACCCTCATAGAATACAATTAGAATTCCTGAAGGTTAATGGGTTAAAATGACTGGTTTTAGTGGAAAATTGAATGGTCCTCGTTTGTCTTAGTGGGAAATGTGTTGGTCGCAAGATGGGATACCATTAAGGACCACTGGAATACCTTAAGCAGCTTTTAAAACACATGTTCATATCTAATGGACATAATTCGGAATCAAGCTTCTAGATTTCAACAGGTTTTAACAACTGCAATATAAACCTTAGGTTTGATGATTTAACAATGTACAAAAACACACTGTGTAATAAAAGCATTTGCTAATTATTTTAATGGTTAACAGATGTTGGTTTGTATTGGAAATTGCATTTTTGTCTTTTTTCCACCTGGTATGGATGTACACAAAATAAATAAATTCCAGGAGTTTTTGTGAAAATTTTGATTCCATTTTTTCAGGTTCTATTTAAATAAAGTATTGGTTATACATGATTGGATGTTGAAAAGAGTAATATTAGTGTGCTGGGTGTGTTATATTCTGTATTTAAAGGGAGTGTGTGGGCTATTGTATAATAAAATAAACCAATGAAGAACGACCATGTACTTTCAATCATGTGTGTTTCAGTGTCAGGATACATTCACAGCTAATCACAAACATGTGGACTGGTTAGAAATTCTGCTGGAAAGAGCATTTTTTTTTTCAATAAACAGTCTCTCAAATAATATAGTGATTACATAAAGGTAGAAAGCATTATTTTGGGGAATAGGTCCTAGCTTCTTAGCAAGCTAGGCTTGTTTCACTTTTACTAGAGATAGCATATTAATAATACTAATCATAATAATCATAATATTAATAATAATAGTCAGATTGTGACTTTTCATAACTGTAAAGTACTCAGTTCTCTCCACAGGACCATCACTACAGGTGTACTCATGGTATATGGTGGTAGTGTCAGTGATGGTCTGGGTGGTGATGAGTGAGCCAATTCTATATGCAATTAAAAACTTTTTTACTGTAATGCATTTTATAATAAAACCATGAACATTAACTAGAAAAAAAGGAAATGTGTAGTGGGACAAAGCGTTATTTTTGACTATGCAGGACTGAAATCTTGATATAAAACACTGCCTACTTGCAAATCTGATGACCTTACTTATATGTACTATAATTTTAATTTTTACTTCAGTTATGAATGAAATCTTTGCTCATTTATTATACTACTATATTACTATAAGGACATAATACCAAAGTATATTAATCTAGTTTTCATATTCCAGGCCTGGATGAACATTTTTGTAATGCTCTATATGACCCATACGTCTGTCAAACCATGTAGGCCATAAACAAGGTGAAATGGCTGAATGGTAGGAGAGAGTCAACATTTGTTAGGGCTCACTGTGCAAGCAGAGATAGGAACCCTATGAATTGTGAACACACCCTGAATTACACCTATGACGAGAGTGCTGTCACATCAAATCCATTTACACTGATGGGGTGGCATGAGACATATTGATCCATGCAGGATAGATGGCCCTGGAAGATATAAAACCGAAGTCCTTTTCCACAGACAGGAAGCAAAGACGCCAAGAGCTCCAAGATTCTGCCAGCATGCTGTCTGTGGCACTGCTCTACATTTTGGCCATGGTTTTCCCTGCAGTTAATGCGTTACCTTTATACTCAGATACAGCACTAACACCACATGAAGGTAAGGTCAGCTGGTTTCAAACGATTTCACAGGCTTTGCTCTTGAGATGTTATTTACATACTATAAAATAAAAGATTTTACTGTATGAGACTGCACTGTATATTATTTTTTATAACACTAGTGTTAAACAGTGCTGATTTGCTTATTTACTATCTTTGAAATTTTTATAGAAAGAGATAAACATCATAAGATAAACATTTTTATGCAAGTCGGTAGCTATTGGATTCTTATTAATTCACATTATGCTTTGTTTTGTGTCAGATTAAACAAGATACATTATTTAGTCATTTAAAAAAAACTAAAATGCTACAATAAATACTAAACAATACTTATGTTTAACCTGAGACCTTATTATTGAAATTAAATAGGGTCAGTATCCAATTGCATTCCTAATTATTGTTTATGAGTCTATGGCTATGAGTTCTGCAAAATTATTTACACAGTTGGTTGTAATGTGAACGTACGCCGACATTATCTAATGCATTAACACCAAGCTTTGGTATTTTACCAGACCTCCTTCAGAAATTGGTGACAGAGATAGAGGACGGACAGAGTAATGAGCTGAGTCCACAAAGAGACATTAAAACCATCCTTCCCATTTTGATTCATCAGGAAAGAGACAGAGACTCTTGGTCTAAAGGTGAGAAAATGTGAACATTTTGGGTGTAAATCAGCTGAATCAGTTTTCACATTTTACCATATTCAAATCTGGTTTTGCATGTTTCAGAAGCGAAAGAAAATGTCCAGAAGGATAAAATGAACCACATGGTAAGAACATTATGATCTTTTGCACCACATTTGTTTTCCTTAAAAATGATTTTTCCACTGATTGTGTAACATCAATGGAAATGATTTCGCAGGTGGATGATTTGAAAGAAGTAGTCATGAAGTTAGCAGCAGCAGATAACCTGCGCTCTCAAGGCTTTCTTCGATCTGAGCAGAACTTACCCAAACCCAGCAAGAGAGGTGAGACTTGGCTTTGTGAAACAGCTGGATGATTTGTATTTGCAAACCATTTTTGGCTTTAGATGAAATCACAATCAGGCTTTTACAGTTTTTATTTATAATGTAGATGTACACAATGAAAAAGCATGTTTATGCAGTGGTTAGACTGTAGAATAAAAATGAATGATAGTGAGCAGTACGAAAACTCACATCTGTATGTGTCAGGATAATAAAACATTAACAACATACTGCATGGGATTAGCAGTGAACCATTCTATAGCATGATTGAATATCTCAGTTTAAGACTCTTTTTATAATAAGCATGCTCAACACTGTAACAATTCTCATTGTCATATAGATTTTTTTTTTAAAGAAGTTTCACATCAATGCGTTTCTTCTGACTACATTTATAGGGAATCTAAAAAATCCAGCCACATTATAGTTGCATGTTTAAATGAATACTTGCATGTTTACATTGCATGTTTAAATTCTAATTTCTTATGCAATGTGATTGTTTTATGACTGGTGTGCTTGGATTACCATATTTTAAAAACCTTGTACAGTATTTCAGTTTCAGTATCACAGTAATTCTCTTTAGTCACAATAAATCTTTCTAGCAATATCTTGTCACCGTACTGAAAACACCGAACAATGTTTTGTTCGGTGTTTTTTTGATGTTTTTTTGTCTTTGTCTTTATCTTTCCCTGACAGCCTGTTTCTGGAAGTACTGTGTAACAAACTAGGATTCGCTTGGGAATTACAGAGGATCAGACATCAAAAGGGTTCTCACCCATAAACATCAATCCAGCAGCCATTTAACAATGTGTATATTAATTTAACTACAGTGCATTAACTTAAACATGGATATATTTTCAAACAACATGAATACAGCTAATCTCTGTAAAACAGTTAGGTAGAAAAAGTGGAGCTTTGAAGATGCCAACACTGAGCCTGTACATGTTACGAGCATTTTGTCCAGCAAACTGGAATCACCTCTGTATTCTTCATTCAGCAATACGTCTTCATTCTATAATATGCATGTTTATGACCACAGAAAAGTACAGACAGAAGTGCACAATGTTGTTGATATGAATTAAATGAATTTTATTTTTCATTAAATTGTGACATGAAATAAAATTTGACTTGTTGCTTAAGTAACAGTACTGTGTTTGATCTAAATGTAACCTTTTTTGTACTACAGTTTCTCATTGTGTAGATTAATGCAGGACACATGAACTATCAGCATAAAATGAAGAAACAGTTTAAGCTGATTAAAAAAATAACTTTGTTAGTAGGCTTTGTTGAAGTATATTATAGAGGATAAATATTAGGGGAAAATGTTCCTCAAGCTTCTATTGTATGGTTAACAAATGCAGCTTTCATTCTGGAGATACTATTTTCTTGTAGGGCTTTAAATAATATCTTTAAAGATTCCCCTAAAACAACAACCAAAAACAAGAAAAGAATAATGTAAAAACAATTTGAAGAATGGTTTTCTGTGTAAAATACATATTTACACTATGGACAAAGCAAATCACATTTGATACATTAAATTGCACGTATGGTCCACATAACAGCCTATAAAAGTGGAATATGCAAGGATTATCCAGAATTATGGAACTATTATTCAGTAACTCCTATTTTTAAAAAATACATATATATATAACATGCCAATATGACAATTTATTTAGATATGATTTATCATTAAATTAAATTTCCAGTAACTAATGATCAGAATCTTTTATTATTATCTTATCATTATTATTTAGGTTTATGGGCTAAAACCATTAAATGGCAAGGCAGTACAATTCTAAACCCTAACTAACATTTACATTTATTATAACAACTTCTCTGAATTCACTATTTTAAACTGAACCTGACACTGAAATTATTTAATTTAAAGCTATTTACAATTCAGGCTTAATGTCTTCCTTTATGTTCAGGGTTGATCAAAATGCCTTCTTAGGTGGAGATCTATGACCTCTTGCTAGCAACACTCAGATAGGCTTTCTCAATCTCAATGTTGGCTGGACACGTCTGGCTGAACTCCTCTCTCTCATAGGCATTCTGCAAGTATCGAAGCACGGCAGTGAAATGAGCCGGGATTTCAAAGTTACAGTACTTCTTGGCAGCAACCTTTAAATGTAGAGAAAATGAAACCAAATATACCAAATGTTAATGTTGAAACTAAATCCTGGTCATATGATTTTCTTTTACTTTCACTTCAACTTATTTGTTTTACCTTGATCACATGTAATTTTGGCAGCAAGTTGCAATCTGCCAGCGTCAGGCGGTTGCCGTCAAGATATTTCCTTGTGGAGACCAAAATGTCTTCAGTGGAGTTGTGGTCTATCTCCTCTGGCATTGGTGTATTTAGATAATTGTCAAGGCGTTTAAACTCCCTTAGCAAAGCCTCCTCTTGTACTGTGGACAAAGAATTAATAAATATATCTGTTTGTACATTTATAGTCTCATTTCATTGTCTAAACACTTTATTAGGAACACAAGCCAATCCAATATACAGTATATATATCTCCAATCAGCCAATCATGTGGCAGCAGCACAGTGTTGCATATCATGCAGGACAGGTGAGGAGTTTCAGTTCCTGTTTACATCAGACATCAAAATCTGATCTTCAACTGCCGTTTGGATGAGTCTGGGCCTACTGTAGCCTCACATTTCTGTACTTGGCTAATAGGAATTTAATCTGATCAGGGTTTCTGCTGTTGTAGTCTATCCTCCTCAATGTACAACAAATTGTAAAGCGTGAGAGGCTGCTTTGCTGACCAAAGTTTTAAAGAGTGGTTAAATTGGTTAGTACAGATCACTCTCCGCAGAATGCTCTAATCAGCCTACAGAACTGTTTTTTTTGTGTGTGTGTAACAGGGCCGTGCACAGACATTTTTAAGGGGGCATGTGCTGAGACTGAAAAAGGGCACCCCCTCCCTTTTTTTATATCAAGATTATTTAGTAACACCACCAAAAAAAGGGCACTTCGGAGTGTAAGGGCAAAAAGGGCATGTGCTCTGCACAGGTTGAGCCCTACCTGTGCACGTGCCTGGTGTGTAATGTGATTTGCATGTGCATTCATTTATGTCTGGGATGTCCTAATAAAAAAGATTTAAAAACATACTTGATAATTATTAGATGTATGTATATTATAACTATAAAGACAATACTTTAGAAATTGTAATAATTTAGAGTAGTTAGTGTGCAGCTTGAAGAGCAGTACAGATCTACTATCCTCTTAAAATAACTCAACATACAGCCATTATTGTCAAAATAGTTGGCAACTTAAGTGAGTACACCCCAAGTGAACATGTCAAAATTGTGTCCAAAGTGTGAACATTTTGTGTTTGCACCATTGTTATCCAGCACTGACTTAATCCTCCTGGGCATGGAATTCATCAGAGCTGCACATGTCGTTGCTGGGCTTCTCTTCCATTCCTCTATAATGACATCAACGTGTTGTTGGATGTTAGACATATTGCGCTTGGCTGCCTTTCGTTTGAGGATGCCCCACAGGTTCTGAATAGGGTTCAGGTCTGGAGACATACTTGGCCACTTCATTAACCTCTTCTGAAGGGAGGGCAGCATGTTCTGATTCAGAATGTCACAGTACATGTTGGAATCCATGTTTCCCTCAATGAACTGCAGCTCCCCAGTACCAGCAGCACTCATGTAGCCCCAGTCCATGATGCTACCACCACCATGCTTGACTATAGGGTAGGCAAGACACAATTGTCTTGGCACTCCTCACCATTGCGTTGCCACACAAGCTGGACACCATCTGGACCGAACAAGTTTATCTTAGTTTTATCAGACAGCAGGACATTTATGCTCTTGGACCAGTTGTCTTCAGCAAACTGTCTGCAGGCTTTGCCACTGTATGTAACTCAGTTTAATGGTGTTACTGACCTTTTTATAGCCTAAGCCATATTTGTGAAGAGCAACAGTTCTAATTCTCAAATCCTCAGAGAGTTATTTGCCATGAGTTGCCATGTTAAACATCAAGTGGTCAGTATGAGAGAATTGTACTCAAAGCACCAAATTTGAACTGCTCTAATACAAGATACACAAATTTATATGGTCCTGTCAAGCAGACAAAAACATGAACATGATGAATAGGACATGTGGCTTTGCATGGTTACATGACGTACAGCTGTGTACTCACTTAGGTTGCCAGCTATTTTAACAGTAATGGCTGTAATGACAGTAAATCTATACAGCTATACAAGCTGCACATTGACTACTCTAAAATATATCCAAGTTTCAGTTTTATAGTGCTGTCTATAATTATATATTTTTATGAGATATAATAAAAGATAGATAGATAGATAGATAGATAGATAGATAGATAGATAGATAGATAGATAGATAGATAGATAGATAGATGGATGGATAGATGGATGGATGAATGGATGGTTGAATTAAACCTACCTCTGTTGTTTGGACTGTTCTTGATGAAAGCAGAAAACTTGGCAAAAATGTTAGCACCCACATCAAAGGACTCTTTATTCAGGGGGCTGAGATGAGGATATCTGAGTGGGGGCAGGAGAGATTCCGTTAAGTCTGTGTGTGGCTATGTATTATATCTGTACAGCATGTTCAGGTTAATCATGGCTTTTGTGGTACCAAATAGCCTTTAAAAAAAAAAGGTATATTAAAATATTGTGTTATTTTTCATCCAATACTATATCTGTTCTTAATGAAGTCATTTAAGTCTTAGATGTCTGAGATTGCAAACATGGAGGATTGAATTAAGTGTTTGTTCATACCTTGGAGGGGCAAGAGTTGTCTCCAAAAACTCCTCGATTTTCATAAAGTCAGTCTTAAGGGCACCATTGTATAGGAGGAAAGGAGGGTTGGTCCCTGGAGCTAAGTCTTTTAGCTCCTCTGGCTTCCTGTACAGTAAGAAATAGAAGGTGTTAGTGTGTGGCCTATAGGGTGTGGATAAACTTAGTAAACACATGGCATGCATATTGGTTATCATTTGTTTCTGAATCAGCCCGGTGATGATTAATTACTCTTTCAGATGTTTTGTTATTTATTAAGCAAAGCACCCGGATATGGGAGAGGCTGCCTCTAAATGAATCTAACAGAACGATACTGCTATTATTTGCTAAACACAAACAGGAATAACAAAAGTAAATAACACAGGCATGTGACAAATACTCAAAAACACATATCACACGTCCCACCCAAATTGATTATTCCAAGTATGCAACACTAAAAATCATTTTTGATTTATTATGATTATGTGCAGCAATTCAATTCGATTTAATTATATCTGTACATCACCTTCAACACTGGACTATATCACAAAGCACCCTTAAAGCAATAAATACATTTGGAATATACAAGCAAAATTTATAAATCTGTCATTATATAGCACTTACTTCCTCATATCGACTGTAGTAACTGTGAATTTGACTCCTTTTAGCCACAGCACCATGAAGAGACTCTGACAGAAAGGACAATTCCCCACATTCTCTCCATCATGGCCAGCCTGGAGACACACAGGTCAAATCTATGTTTAATAACTGAGCCGGACATGCAGGGTGACATGTGTGTGTGTGTGTGTGTGTGTGTGTGTGTCTGTGTGTCTGTGTGTGTCTGTGTGATATATATCCGGTTTATATGTATACATATAAACACATGTTTAACTTGCCAAGGACATAGGACATGTAGCTAAGTTATTGCATATTCATATCCTTAACTACAAATACTTATCCTTCTAATCGTAGTTCATGTCTTATTCTGATATATACCTCAGTCTATGTTGCAGTCAATACATTTAAAAATAGGTCCTTAAAGACAGAAAGATAAAAAGTGAAAGCTGTCTTAATGCTTTTTCTTTCTAATCCAAAGTACGGTAAGCACTTACGGTAATCACTCAAAGCACACTGGCACCAAAAGCAATAGACGCAAACCTGTAGTTCAGGAATGTTGGGATGTTAACAAGAAATACATTTAAATTTTACTAATCCTCTGAATTTTGGTAATTTGGTTTACTGACCAATGCTACCATATAATAGGCAAATTATAATATTTATGTGTGTACGCACATGCATGTGCATCTCTGTCAGTGTGGGCCTCAAAAGGGGGGGTCTGGGATTTCCAGAGTTTCCCTGAGTGTGTGTGTTCAGTGATAAGATGTCAACCCCCTCGTCTCTTGAGGTGTGCATGTTGTGATAATGAGCAGCGTATAAGAGGACAGTTACACACCAGGCACGACTACGACGACATAACGACATCACAGTACCCTTTCAATTCAGAAAGAACATAATGAGGATCTTTGCCTCTTTTTACAGAGATCACTGATAAAAATCAAACAAATATCAGCTGCAGTCTGTCATTCGATGCTATAAAATTACATTTTATTGTAATTGTATTTATTGTATTGTTATTTTTAGTAAAAACCAGTATTGTCTTGCTCGCATAAATTTGTGATATTTTTCTAGTCACATTAACCTGTTTTTGTTCATATATGTATACATTTATGCTGATTTCAGGTTAATATAATGTGTCATAATGATGCCCAATCTTGTCAATAAAATAAAAATAAAATAAATGTAGAAATATACAATAAAAATAGAGTGAGCGAGTTGAAATATTCTAACCCTACAATAACTCTTGAACAAATGTATGTGACTAATATTAATGAAAGTAGAAAGCACTAACCTTTATGAAGAGCTCAATGCTTGGTTCTTTATTCTGTTGTACTGCCATTATTTTCCACACACTAAAAGCTTGTAGCCCAAAAAACGATTCAACAGTGATCCTAAAAATTAGCCAAAAGGTAGGAAAAAATCACCACATACACAAACGCATATAAGTGTGTGCAGGAGTTAGTTGAAAGTTAGCTGGATGGTCAGGGATCTGTTCCTCCAGCACTTTAAGTCTGAGGGGGAGGGAAGTTGGTGGGTGTGGCACTGACTTATATAAACTAGTGGGCAAGTAGATGGAGTGTTTAAAAATAGCTCACATTTCATTGCACAGCTGTTAATTAACAAAGTGAAATGTCAATGAGTATGGATTGGACTTACATTCCATTTCCTAAAGCCATCAACACTTAACATGTGTGCTATTTCTGTCCTGCCTCTCAGAGAGAAACACTACTCTCAGTGCCCGTGACTCCCAAAACAAAGCTTTCACTATGTCCAACTACAATGCTGCATTCTCTTTTACCGAGTTTAATTAATGCTGATGGAAAAAGAAATACAACTTTTAAAGTTGTGAGATGTTGAGAAAGAATCTTTATTTACAGTAAAAACATTGATTTTTGAATAGTCAATATTTTATATATAAATTCAATTCACAACAGAACTCTAGCATTTGTAGGGGTCATTTTTTAAATGTATTCAGAATTCAGATTTGGTTTTTACAAGTTTGTATTATTGCTCCACGACTTCCAGAAACTTCTTCTGAATCTCTTGGATGTGAGCAGGCTCTGACCTCAGCTATGAGTCATGCAGAGTGTGATTGCGCTGGGAGTGGGAGTGGTGCATGTGAGTGTCTGTTGGGATCAATGTTGAAAAAATGTTGAGGAAAAAAAAAAGTAGGAGCATCTAGATATATATAAAGGGAAGCACTGAGTCACTGATGAGGTCTTAGGTTTATGATTCAATGCTTACTTTAAGCTACAGTTAAGTTGTAAATGTTTGTTGCCTGTTACCATGGATACTGTATAAATCTGTATAAATAGTGTATAAATCATTTAATGTTTGTGGAATGTGTTGAAGAAATGATATTTCCCTACCTTACAATTTAGTTTCACTTGTTGCCCAACTCTATGCTCAACAGACAGACATGCTCTAAAGATTATAAGGGGTTTCATTTCTGCTTTATAGGTGGGGATTCGTTGTCTAACTGTGGGGATTTCACAACTGTTATAGAAACAGTCCCAGTGGGCAAGAAAATACCCTTGAAATAGCAAACACTGCCAAAACACAAGAATATACACAATAACCAAATAGAAAGCAAGCGTTCTATGTTCTCTTTTCTGAGAATATTCCTCATACACGAGGGTGTGGGGGGGGGACGGGGGGACTTCCAGTATGCAATGTAAGATTGCAAAACAAAACCTTAAAATGGAAATTATTTAACAAATCCAGGAAATGAAACAAGGCCACAGTCAGGCCAGCACAGGAAGCAGGATAAGGCAGAGTTTACCCTTAGCACAGTGGATCCCCTACTCCTACATTTATTGCACTATATGAGTATTAGATCTGTGTTGATTTAAAATCAGTGCTGCACACTTCCTTTGGCAGTAAAAATCAAAACCAACTACTTTTGTGAATTTTAATGTTTCCATGGAGCCCCTGATGTCCGCTTTTAAGAAATGGGACATTGGATTCCTGCTGTCAGCATACTCAGCATTACACAAACATGACAGAGTTCAGAAATGTGAGCGGGAGTATAGCTTTTCGTTTTTACACCACTCTCCTTCACGCAGAGGAGGAAGGAGTATTCAGTAATTATGGACTCTGTGAAGTTAAGACTATGTGTTACTGAACACAAGGTCAGGGGATCACACTCCAGCACTCCCAAAGCTGCCAGTGTTAGGCCCTTGAGCAAGGCCCTTAATCCTCTCTGCCCGAAGCTGACACTTGGTGTGATCTTTGGGCTTTTTCTTTCTTTCTTTTTACTTACAGTACAGTAAAATTAATTTCACTGTACTGTAATTTAACTGTAATTTATGTGATCAAGAATTTTTCTTCTTCTTCTTCTGAAAAAGCAGCACACACTTTGCAATGCATTTGTGCCTCCTACAACTCCTTTGTGCTGCCCAGCACATACTATCACTGATAAAAACATAGCATTTTATAAGACCTGATGCAGCACTCACATCTACCTGCTTTGTAAAACAATTCTGCACTACTGTTACAGAAAAGAAATAACTCTCTTTGACCCACTAACAATACAAGCTACGTCTTCAGACTGTCAACCTGCTCCATGTCAATAAAATGACACACACTCCAAAGTGTGCCAGCCACAGCCATCAGCCGTCTCACAGTGCCTGTGAAAAGAGGCCTGTTTTTCCCTTGGTACAATGGCATCATTGAGTGGTTGCTCTTGGTCAGAATTCAGAGTGCAACGAACAAACCAGCCACCTCGTAGAGTTAAAACCAGACCATTATGTGACTCTTGCATTATGTCCCGTCCATGCAGCTTGTCCTGGTGTTTTCTCTGCTTTTTGCTGCCTCTTATAATGCGCCATGCCTGGTCTGCTCCAGATTTCTCTGGTAAGTTTTTCTTTCAAAGAATCTGCAATAGAAAACCAAACAGACACTTCCTGAGAAGAATATTTGTTAAATGATTTATTTTTTCCCCACATCCTGCACAGGTTAGTTGTGCAGTGTCAGCTTTAAAGAGGTGACTGTCAGGGTTACTGAGATTACCCCTGTTTGTGTGTGTGTTTGTTTGTGAGCTTAGTGAGAAAGATAGAGAGACAGACATTACCGATGACCTCTCTTATATATATATGTAAACATTTGTTTAATTATATGGTTAGAAATCATAAAACCTAAATATTGGTTGTGAATATTTCTCAGATGCACTTAATATACACCAATCAGGCATAACAATATGACCACCAGCCTAATACTGTGTTGTTCCCCTTTTGTCTGGCAAAACAGTCCTTACCCATCAAGCATTAACAGCATTAATTCTTCAGCAATTTCATCAGACTGAATCGGACCACACGTGTCATCCTTCACTCCCCCTGACCCTGTCGCCGGTTCACCACTGTTCCTTCTTTGGACCACTTTTGATAGATACTGGCCACTGCAGACTGGGAACATCACACAAGAGCTGCAGTTTACACTTGCCCATTTTTCCTGTTTCGAACACATCAACTTTGAGGACAAAATGTTTACTTGCTGCACAATATATTCTACCCACTAACAGGTGCCATGATGAAGAGAAAATCAGTGTTATTTACTTCAACTGTTATGATATTACAGTATAATGTCATAATGTTATCCCTGGTTGGTCCATTGTTTATCTGGGTCAGAAAAGAACATAGTTTTTAATATTCTTAAACCCTTTATAACCTATTCTTCAAAACATATAAAGATGATAATGCAATCATCAATGTAAATGCTCCCTGTAATATAGCATTAATTTGTACAAACACATTTATGAAAGGCCATTTTGTAAAACAATAGAATGATAAATAAGTTGCTGAAATGTAATAATCTTTCTTACCTTATATAATAAATGAATAAGGCACAATGATGGACCCGACACTGTTGCTGGTCCAGGGTTCCTATTTTCATCCTGATATTCGGTTACTTTCTCTGTACCATTTTACATGATTTTCATATCTGTGTGTGTTACCTCAACATTCTTCAGTCTCCTCTACACCTCCAAAACCACATGTTTAGACACATTGGCTACACCAATTATCCCCTAGCTATGGTGAATGTAAAGTGTGCTTTCATTGACTTTGGTGTCATGCGAGGTTTTCAGCTTCATACCCAGTGTTCCTAGAATTGGCTACAGATACTGATCATAATTTGACAGATAGTGAAGATAATAAGATTCTGTTTATATATTTATTTATTTTGGCCTTTTATAAATATCTACAACTGCATGTGATGCTCGCTATTCAAATTCCATTTACTGAATATAATTTGTAGGTGTTATGCACAGCCTATTTATTTTAAGGTGAAAAAAATACAGGTTTTATTTATTCATTTTAATGAACAAAATTCTGGATAAGGGCAGTGCTGTTAATGATTTTATATTATAGTTATGCACCACACCCAAGATGATAAGCTTTAAAAGCAGGTCACTTTCACAGTTTCAATTACATGGTTGGCATCACGATAGCCTTTCAGATTAAGCATGCAGTACTTAGCAACACCTTGCTCGTGTTTAATGGGCAGGTTGTTTGTTCAGTATTGCACAAGCAACACAAATAGTACCTAAAGCCATTATGCTTTTCCTCCATTGAAAGATTTCCTTCACACGGTGTTGAGGAACCAAACCGCCCATGCTTGTGAGGGAGAAACGCTTACCATCAGGTGTCCCTCCAAAACCACAGTGGCTATTTTGTCCGCATTCTATGGACGACGAGTCCCAAGTCAGCACCTGTGCCCCAACATAAATGCAAATGTCACAGAGGAAAGCACAGAATGCATGTCCACCATTGTCACACAGGTATGATACTGGAAATATGTAAAATTTGAAAAATAATGTAAAAAAATATATAAATTTTAATATCTGTTGTGAAGTTAAATTTAACAGTTTTATCAGGATGTTTGGTTTTGTTTGTATATGTGAGTAGAAAGTGGTGTCCGAATGCCAGGATCGGAGAGGATGTCAGATTCCTGTAGCAAGTCCTATGTTTGGACAAGATCCCTGCCCTGAAACTCGAAAGTACATCCTGGTTTCCTACAAGTGTCGGCCTGGTTAGAGCCCTCACACACACACACACACACACACACACACACACACACACACACACACACACACACACACACACACACACAAACACACACATTTAACAACGCCTTCCTATAACATTCAAAACTTCGTCCTTCCTGTTCAAAGCACATCATCGTTTGCGGACTGCGTGTGAGAACGAGAGGCTGAGGCTCAGCTGTAAGAACGACACTGTGCTGGCCATCTACTCTGCCACATTTGGCCACCTGGAGCATGACACTCCTGCATGCCCTCAAAAAGCTCATGGAAAACCTGACATCGGTATGAGACTAAGCAATGACTCAGTTGTGCCATCTAGTGTACAAATGTTATATAAAAGCCTATGCTGCATTAAATCTACAATATTTGATAAGTTAAAGCAAACCATTTCAAAATCCAAGCAAACAAAACACTGTAATCTGTTATATATTCTCTGTGGCCTGCAATTTTCCTTTCAGAATGCTTGTCTCCATCTGCCTTGAGAAAGGTATCAAGGAAATGTCATGGCAGAACAAACTGCACTGTGCAGGCCAGCATTCAGAACTTTGGTGACCCCTGCTTCCCCGGCACCAGCAAAAATCTACGGGTATCTTTTACATGTGGTGAGTTACAGGACATACAACGGAAAGTGAGGGAAAAAATAGTGAGAAATAACCCGATGGCCACTAAGATTTGTCTGTGCTTTGTTTTTGGCAATTCAGTTCCTAAGTATTTGCTGGAAGACATGGAACGTGGAGGCACTGATCCTTTCCGAATCTCTGATTATACACATGGTAAGATGTGAAAAAAATTATAAGAACATGATGTAAATTGAAAGATTTTACTGCTGTATTTGAGTCTAATAATGGGCAGTTATTCAGTGAAAATATTAAACCTAATAATAATTATAAAAATAATAAAATTCACAAAATATCACCAGCATAGAAGGGCATAAGTATGTTTGGCTGAATTTATGATTGGTGTGCCGTGTGTCCTGCTGTAAAGTAAAGCAAAAAAGATTAATATAGACAAAATTCAAAATGGCATAAAAATTACATTAACATTAATTTTACCTACAGACAACATTTTACAACTTTTCCCCATTCCAGTCAACTTCAACTACACTACACTGTTCTTATATTTAATCACTGAAATGGTTCAGAAATTTCATTATCATCATCATCATCATCATCATCATCAACATTTTTTTGAATAATGACTTTTGTAAAAGCTTTTTACTTATGTCATATCATATAATTTACCCCGTCATACACTGCAATGTGAACCCTCAACGAATGAGAAATATTTCACAAGTTTCCAACACCTTAAAAAAATAAGTTGCATTATATGAAGCTGAATTTATTTTTCTTTTCACTGATATTTAAAATAAATGATGAAGTCTCGTTTTGCAAGTACTTATTTATTATCAAGATTGTCACCAAACTTGGGTTAAAAGATAACTTCATATATTTAGATATTATATATCTTACAATCATTTTGAGCAGTAAAATTAGTGTTTTTTTCAGCTTCATGGTTTGAAAATGATTTGAAGAAACTTATCTTTTAAAAAGTTAAAATGGATAAATAGCACCACAATCATAGACTTAAGCTTTTACTAAAACTTTACCAACAATATATAGTAATATGGTAAATTATTTAAATATTATGCATAATATATACAGTACAAAACAGTCGATATCAGTTAAGTGTGATGTGTACATTGTCTGTATACTTGATTTTTGTGTGGATAAATAAGTGAGTGAGTGAGTGAGTGAGTGCGTGCGTGCGTGTGTGTGTGTGTGTGTGTGTGCCCAGCGTTCCCAGGATAGGCTGCTTACTGAAGATGAATTCATGTTAAAAAGGAGACTAAATCCTATCAAATCACATACTTAACACAATCTATTATTGCACATAACCAAAAGAACATTTCTGACAGCAATGCTAATCAGGTGTATATTCCAGCGGTTGTACAGTATAATGTAATGCCTGGTCCTGCTGACTGCTGAGGCTGCTTTCCCCTTCTGCAGGTGGCTGGTACACTGGCCCAGGTGTGTACAAACCACAAAACATTTTCACCAACACTTTGGAAATCTATTTCCAGATCCAGGGTAGGTTAGCTAATCTGGACTCTATGCATGCATCTAAAAACGAATCATTTTAATAGAAACTATTTTTTTAATATGATTGCTTTTTTCCTCGTTACTGACACCAGCAGTCAGCAATGGCCTTACTCTATACTAATGATGTCAACAATTATTTGATTTTATATAAAAATGCATATGCATTATTTATAATTAACTGACCCCATTATTTGTTTCTGATGGACAAATCACTCTGTCTCTATTTTTTTAATGTTATAAGGGGTTCCAGAGACAGTGGCTCTATATTTCGTCTTAGGCATATGTGCTGGGTTGGTATTCCTGCTGTGCCTGTTTGGTGTGAAATCTACACTGGTCAAGGACATGAAAGATTTGATGGCCGATCTTGAGGATGAGTTCAAGACTGCACGCAGATCACGCCATGGGCTGATCAACGATGACAATATCTCGTTGGACTCCTCCTTTCCTCGCCTTACTCAACCTTATCGTGGAGCTCAGCTGTTCAATCCGGAGATGTTCATGTCAGTGGTCATGGAGCAGCCAAGAGACGAGGGCAGGGATAAGGCAGAGGTGCCAAACGGAGATATTTGGCCACACTGTAATTCCAGCCCTTATGCCATCCATAAGACCAAGCTCTTCTCTGCCGAAAATTAGAAATGAACAGAGCTGTGACCCGAAAACAATAAGAAGTTTATATGTATTGATTATTTATTGAATTGCAGAGAACTTGTTTACTTTAACAATCTGTATCATTTACCAAGATTACAATTATATCATTATACATGCAAAAAGCCATAATACTTGCAAAATTAAAATTGTTATATAATAAACAGCTTGTATACTACAGTAAATATACTACAGTACAGTGGCAGTTGTGTGTCTAATATTGAAAATGATATACTTCTACTTCTAGATGTACTTCTATAACTTGTTGATTTGTTAATTTGTGAGAATTTTTGTGATGCGATGTTTTAATGGTAAATTAAAGAATGCAAGGACATTTTTGAAAGCACAAAACCCTTTAGGCAGACAGTGATTTGTTTTGTTCTGTTTTTCTCAAAAAGCTTTCTTATTTATTTTTGATTTAACATGCAATTTTCATTTCTGACAAACAGAAAATGACCACTAGAGGGAGGCTTTTGTTATTTATGTAAGACCAGTACTGTGTACTAATGACACAAAAAGAAGAAAGTGTATTTCTACAGTTGCTCAAAGCAGGACACAGGACAGTTTATGCTCTTCTGCCATAATAACATATACCACAATTGCCAATCACAGTCTGTCCTGAAATGTTTTACTCTTCTAATACAAATGCAGTGTACCAACAATTAAAAGTTGTAATATATTTAATACCATCAGGATCCAACTGTTTATTGTCACATTTGGTTATGAAACACCTGGTAAACACCTCCTTTCTCCTTTCCAACTCCTTCTCTTGTTTTTAAGTTTTTAAGACAAATAGCAGGTAATAAAATTCAAACCAAATTCAAAATCAAAACTGTTTTTTTATTACTATATAGAACACAGTTAACTGCAATATTATAGCCTAAAATAGGTTAGCTGGGAGAGCATTAGACTAAGTCTCAATCCCCAATTCCCAAAACTCCCTTAAGGGCTCAAATAATTACATATATTATCCTGAAAACTTTATTCCTCTAATACCACAGTAATTTGCTAGCAATTTTTATTTAATAATGCATGAAAATTTAAAATATTTCTAGTCACAATAAATGGTGAAGCACAAACAGATTAGTTTCTGTTAACGTATGAGTGTTAGTATTAGAATGACATGACCAGTTCTTTTTAGAGGGGACTGTATAACCCCTGATGAAGTAAAGTATTAATGGTGTGAATTTGTCTAAACAAATTTTGAGAAATGGACCCATCTAGTAAATTTTAATAATAATAATACATTTTTGTGGGTAAAAAAAATAAAACTACATTGATAAAACATAGAATTTATGGGGCTGGAACATTTCCACAGGGGTCTTAGCACACTGATCAACTGCAGCATGAGTCACAGTCATCTAACTGTATTTCATTGTGTGTAGTGTAGTGTAGTAGCAAATTGTTTGTTGTGGTCTTTTTATAATTGCTTCAGTGTTTTTCTTCAAATATTTAGGTGGGAGGTTACAAATAGTTATGTGGGAGTTAGCGGCCTGAAGTTTTGGTCTATAAAATGGGAAGAGCTGAAGTTGGCTAGCATATGCATTTATTTACTGGAAGATGCCCTTATCCAAGTGACTTACAACTTCCAGTCTTTCTGTATTAGTGATGAGTTAATTGACAGTGTCGTTGTGTACAATGTGCTTGCCATGTTTCCTGTTAAAGTCCAATAATAACTTGCGAAAGCTTCCCGATTCAGCAATGAGTATGATTTCACTGTTTTATTTAAGGCATCCTTAAAACACAAGCATTCATCAGTGAATGGAAGTTCTGTTGACGAGTGAGTCAAAATTTTACATTTTTGGCTTTAACAGAAGAACTTTTGTAATTTGGGGATGTTTATTCCAGAGTGTAAGTAACACTAACCAACACTGCTACCTGTCTATACTTCAGTGCCATGCAGTTCCATTTGGATTGTGGTTTATATAAACTTCACCATACAAGTAGACAATAACAATAAGCAGATGTCCAGGCACTGTAAGAGTTATTGAGAATGCAAAAAATTAGCTGGAATGTTTAATTAATAATGGAATGGGTGCCCAGTCACCAGACCTTGGTCATGTTGAACTGCTCTTAAACATGGCAAAGTATTTCATCAGATTTAGAATTAAGGTTTGCTGACTTGTTTTGATGGTAAATTAAAGAATGAAAGGACAGTTTAGAAAGCACAAAACCCTTCAGGCAGCAAGTGATTTGTTCTGTTTTTCTCAAAAAGCTCTCTTATTTCTTTTTGATTTAGCATGCAATTTTCATTTCTGACAACAATAAATGTTACAAATATTTTTTACACAAATAGCTGTACTTTCTACTTCGTACATTTTCAAACCAGGCTCGTTACTTTAGTTTAGACATGATTAATATTTTTTTTCTTCTCAGTGCTTTTCAGCCCATCAACCTTGTCATTCAGTGGCTTTTACAACCTTCCACTGATGTATCATTTCCTGACTATCCTGCACCACAAATGTAGGCTAGACATATGAAGCTAACAACAAGCAAGGAAGAAGGCAACAAGAAGTATGGCTGACGTGGATGAGACAGAGAGAGTCAGTGATGCAAATGACTGAGAACAGAGACATTCCTGATTATCATAGTTTTTTCTCTGCTTGTGTTCTATATGATGGTTGTTCAGCCTGAATACATTCATTATGTAACAACATTTTTTATTATTTTGTATTAATATATTAAAATGATTATATGAAAAAATGAAAAAATATATATATTTTTTTGCATATTTGCACTTTACTCAAATATTTTCATTTGGGGAGACTTTTACTTTAACTTCACTACAACTCAAAGTCAAATATCTTACTTACTTAGTACTTTTTACTCAACTTTTTACCAGTTCCTTTTTATTTATGAGCGGGCAGAACGGGGCGTCCCCGCAAATTCACCAAATTATGGATGACAAAAAAAGCTCTAAACCCTCAGGAGCCCAATTAAGAAAATGTGCTATGCTTTTACACATAGGGCAACAATATTTCTTTTTGATGTCATAAAGGTTTTCTGTGATTGTACTTAAAAGGTCCTGAACTGAGTTCAGTAAGGGGAATCTCCAGTGCAGCTTGAAATGCTACCGTAATTTATAAGACATATGTGATAAGGATAAAGATTTTATATAGATGTTGTATGCATCTTTTATCCCATTAACCGTGTTGTTTGATTCTTGGTTCTGAGAGTTTGATTAATTGTGCACAATGACGAATTTAATTGTGCAATAAATGCATTTGTGATATACATAAATTGAGCCCTTAGAAATATATCCAAATTTGTGGACTGTTCTGAGAATATGTCTTACTCATCCAGTGACTGTAGTTGAAGCCAAGAGGATCTAAAAGCTGAAACTAATTAATAAGGGAAATGTTGAATCATGGCTTGGTTCAGTCAGAGCTTCATTCAAGCTGGAACTGCCATTGCCACCAACCGCCACCACCATTAACACCAACATACAGTTCAGCATCAATTCAACATCAAGCAGAACAATTTGAGAGTAATAAATGTTTGAAGAAAGTCCTGACTCGAACTTGCCACAGCATGTGTGAGCTTATTTGCGTTGAAAGTATGCTCATGATCATTTATTAGATATCAATCAGTGTTTGACTCATTCATATAATTCTCTTAATAGATTGGTTTGCTGAGAGTCACTTAAAAGTCTTTTCACATAAACTGAGTTGATCAAGCAAAGAGTATTGTGATACATTTGCTAAGAGGACATTATACTCATAATAAATCAGTACTTTGGATATGCTTATGACGCAATTTTGTACGTTGCTCTGGATAAGGGCGTCTGCTAAATGCCGCAAATGTAAATGTAAATGTACCTTTACTCAAGTGAATGTTTAAAGGGAGCACTTATTCTGGAGTGATATTTTTCCTACTGTATCTCTACTTTTACTCAAGTACTGTACATGCTTTGTGTACTTCGTCCACCACTGCTGTGTAATAGAACTGGTAAATAACAACAAGCCTCGTATGGGGATTGCATTAGGTTGCAAAAAAGTGCGCATTTAATTACTATGCGCAAATCCTGCGCAGTGTTGACGTTCAGAGAACCTTAACCCGCAACCTTCGCTGTTTTACACAGATGTGGAAGCCGAAGCTAACGCCTGGTGTTCATAGTAGCCGTAGTTTACAATAAAACGTGTCTCAGGATGTCGCAGCGAGCTTTTCGACAGTGAAGGGTTAAAAATGTAATATTAATGAATACTTTATACCATTGCGAGGTAAATGTCAGGGTTTTTTCCGCACTTTGCCGGAGACAGCAAGCTTCGCCTCTCGGATTAGAACTAGCTTAGCAAGACGCTAACCGCTTCTCACCGGTCACCGAGGAAACTACAGCGTTAGCTAGCAAAATAGTGTCGTTTTTCACGGATTTAAATAGAACATTGTTATCGTCGGTAAACTAGAGACGTGTTTTCTAAACTCCTTACCTACATGGTAAAGCTGTTTATCAAGTCAGTCTCTAGGGCACGGATTAGACACGGGGACCGCAGGCGTGTGAACTGGTATGAGACAAATATTTAACCAGTTAACTAGCCAGCCGGTCAGTGGCTAGCTAAAGATCTGGCAAGAAGCTAACCGGCGACCTGATCCATGATGTCCTCGCTCGGAATCTGTGAGCAGACCTGCCTGGCAGTATCCTTTGGAAGTTGTCTGGGTGTAGTTCAATAGTTATAATAATACCTGAGCTGGACAAGAGTTAGGGGTGTGTGAGGGAGAGAAGGGGCTTGGGCAGTGCTGTGACATAGTGACTAACTGCTTACACAAACTTAGAGTCTATACAGCAGGACCAGGAACACACAAATAACAAAAACCCTTTCAGTTGATCTCTTTTACACAGTTTGCAGGACTGGGTGTGAGTGTGTGTAACGACGTCCTGCCAAACTTGTAGGTAAACTTAATCCAAAAAGCGTTGTATTGGCTGTTTGGGAATAGTATTTATCGATTTGAATCCCAAAAGCTTAAGTGAAGGTGATGCCAATCCAACACAGTGCACCATACAGTCATGTTTACACTGAGGGACAATGTGGTGTGACCAATTTAATTTTTGCTTTTTAATGCCATGCCATTACATACCAGGATGTCTTTAGAAGGTGGGAGGAAGCTGGCACAGGCATGGTGAAAACATACAGACAGGCACCCTAGGTCCGGATTGCACCAGGAAACCTAGCAGGTTTATGGCTGAAAGAGCTTAAAGAGCTTGGTAAATAGCTCCTGCAAAATCTAAAATAATCGGTGGGGTAGAAAGAAAGCGCACATAGGTGCTATTTGGACTAATAGTGCTTCCATTTATTGAGTTTGAGGGAAACATTACAGCGATGGTTCTCCAGTTGAAAGGGTTTAGTTGTTCAGTGAATTGGTTTTCATTCTATACTCATTTTGGTTACTAAGGATCATACAAATTATGGCAGTCCTTTATTTTGTATGCAGGTGTTATATAACCCCTATTCCCTTGTCGTTGCCCCCCTCTTCATTTATCTTCTATAATACACAATTAAATCCTTAACTGTAATGTTCAGACAGTGAAGGGACATGAGCTGAGGGCGGGGAAACGAGAACCTCGACTCCTGTCTCTAGTGGAGAGTTCAGGACAGTTCACGTGAGTATCTGCTCCTGATGTGGTCATTTTTAGATTCACTTCTATTTGTTGTGTCTTGGTGAAAAAATGGCTGTTTTGTTGCATGGTTTTTAACACAATATGTAAAAACACATTTACTGTTTCTTGTGTTTTGTAAGAATTCTCTGCACTTTCACAAGACTCACAAATGAATAAACTGTCTATCATCTGTCATCCAGATGCGCTTTAATCTCCAGATGTATGAAACTGTCCGTATATGCAGCATTGTTATGCTGACAAGTGTTTCAGCACTCATTCACGGTTGCAGTGTGTGTGTGTGTGTGTGTGTGTGTGTGTGTGTGTGTCTGACCCGGAGAAAGTGAGTAGTGTCACTTCCAGGCAGCGTGCTGTCCATTATCCTGCATTCCTCTGTGGTTTCCTAAAGCCTAAATGAACCTCACATGGTCACCCAGTCGTTTTAAATGCATTACAACTTAACAACACAAAACTACCTGCTGTATTCTGGAGCAGTACAGTGAGGCAATGTTATCTTTTATACCTCACAGCAGCATTTCCTGCTTCACAACTTGGAGTGAGCAAGACAAAACACTGATTTCTGATAAAGTTATTTTGCTCGTTAGAGCTTGTAAGAGCTCCGAGCACCAGACAGGAAACACTGCAGTGTTTTCAGTTGAACCTGTGTTGCGTGTCATCTTTAAGCAATCCAATGTGGAGCGAAAACAACAATCACACTTGAGTGTGTACATTTTCTTTCAGCGTATTTCGGACTTTTGGAATTTATTTGGAAGAAAATTCTTGGCCAATAATTTTGTTGAAAAAGATTTTTAGGGCTGCAACAAATAATCGATAATGACATTTGTTGTCAACGAATGCTGTTATCTATTAGTTGGGCTGCTTAAGTAACGGTTTAGCGGGACGGTAAGATCGCACCACCGCTTGCGAAATGGCGGAGAGTACAGGTGAACCGGCAGCAGGAAAAATTGTGCCCCCCAAGTCACTGATGAAGGTGAAACATCAGCACGGTAAGCAAAAATTGTTTAATCCTCATCATGTGTAAATGGTGTAGGTTAATGAGTTGCTGTTGTGTAAACTGTTTGCTAACTTCGAGACAGTCGCACTGGATCTGTTCTGTCGTGACTCACGAGCATCAGGTTGCACAAACAGGTCGCTCGCAACATCGTGATGGATTCAATTAAACACTCAATCTAAAAGGAGCAAATAACATCAGTAAACAATTACATTTTAGTCACTATTGTTTTTTATTGAATGCTTATGCATTTGTACAACAATGCATTTTTTTATTAAGTCTGTTAGTTTCTCTGTTTTATTCTCTTTTTATACCACTTGTCTGCTACAACAATAATTATGTTTTAGCTAAATGCTTGTTTTCAATGTTTGTATATTTAATTTATGTCTATAACATGAAAATATTATTAAGAAAATAATTAATGATATATTCTAGATGCTTATTTATTCACAACTGTCTGTATTTATTTTTTAAACAAAAACTGTTAAAACAATGGTATTATCTTTGATATAGATATTTTAAGCATTATTGTCAATTTGCCTTTTGCAATCATCATTAGAAACATTACTAATGTTGATTCACACAGATCGCTTCACCTTGCATTCTTAAATGCTGTTTTGTTTTTGTTTTTTTTTGTTTTTACAGAAACAACCCAGCATGAGTGTATTTGTTCGAGAGAAATCGCCCATGCGCTCCTCCACAAGCAGCTACTATAAGCTTTAAAATGTCTAAATTAAAGATAGTTAAACTCAATATGTGGCGTTTGAAATTTTTTTTAATACACCTTTATACAGTACATAAATAGCATGAATAAGGGTTTATATAGTTGTAATATGCAAAACATCTAATAAAAAAAAGGAATTATAAAGGAAAAACAGATTAATCCAAAATACATAAATAGAATAATCATTCGATTAATCGATTTTGTCCAGCCCTAAAAAATATTAGTAATCGGGTTAATCCATGTCACTGATTTGGACTGGTGATGTGGTGGTGACAGTAATACTCAGTAAAACCCAGAGCAGAATGACTGATCAGAGACCATGTAAACAAGGTGGCCTCAGTCCACTTGCAATGAGACTAGACCTGGAGACTAGATCAGTGAACTGCATGTGAACCAAGTATGTCATGTTTTGAGTTTAAACTAAACGAAAGCGCAGAGCTAAGTATTGCGAAGACAAAAAGAGAAGAGAAACAGTGAAAGTGACACAAAATATTGAAGCTAGTTTTTTTATATAATGATCTAGTTATCGCTTGCAAATCTTGTGATTTCTACATTAACATGAAAAGGTTTATCTGTCATTTTTGCCATTCCTCTTTTGATCTTAACATGCTCTCAGACACATTTTCACTTTCTTTGCAGCATAAAAACAAACCAAAGCAGATGAAACAAGTATTTCAGTTCAGTCTGCTTTAGACTAAAGTGTGTTGGCATGCGCTTCCTTTCTAACATGTTTTCTAATCAGATAAGGTTAAGTGATTTTAATGCTGCACATTTATTTTGCTCATTGTTTCTTAATTTTATGGCAATTAAAAAATATATTTAAAAGATGAATATGTGAAAATGTGTCCCAACTGTCAAAAATTGATAAATAATTGCAGAGTGTGAGTAAACTCTCAGGTTCTTACAGTTCTCACAGAGCTCCCATCCTGTGAGAAAAAGGAAGTTGGGGCATGTGGTGAGAAACAAAATCATGATATTATAATTATTAGTGTAGCGGATGAGAGATGGAAACTTGCCTGTGGTAGAAAATGAAAGCCACAACTTTTATTTTTATTTTTTTTTTTTATTATTATTATTTATTTTCATTTATTTTTGAAACAAACTCACTTTTGCCTGACACTTTACTTGCTTTCTATGGTTTGTGTAATTTAATCCACATTTAATCAGGATGTGTGTGTGTGTGACCGTACAAGAGTATTTGCATGGGTATGCTACTATGATCGCACCTCACTTTGTGATGCAACATTGTTGAGGATCATGTTGTCAGGTCATCCTACAGCATACAACGCAAAAGTGTTATTACGGATTTTAAATTAAGTTGCATAAGAAAGATCTTGCTTTCTCTTTCTAAGGTTGAGTGTTTTGGCGAATCCTGACGCAGTCGTATCCAGTCCAGTGCCTCAGTTGTCCATACCGATCAATAAGCATTTTCACATAATACGTGGTAAGTACTGTGGCTGATGTATTGTGCTATTTCATAACACAGTTGCTCCAAACTTGTCCTATAGCACAATCATGATTTTAGGATTATGTGTTGAGTTTAAAAGCTTGATGAGTAAAACATTGTCAGCTTATTTTTAGCCTCTAAAGCGTGCATAAATGTGCTTCCTTGTAAATGTAAAAGCAAACATTTACAGCGAGCCAATAGGAATTTTTTTGTCTACAGTAGTACAGCCCCTAGCAACCTTTGTACATACGAGTCATAACTTCCTGCAACTCTCTTATGTTCCAGAAGCAGAGGAGGCACTTCTCATTGACCTCTCGATAAGCAGTAAGAGCAATCCAGGATTTTCTATATATTATTTTATGCTTAGCAGAGAAATATATACTTAAATAAAGAGAAAAGAACTAGGAAAGATCCTATTTACAGTGTTTATTGTATTTTAATGTAATTAGTTGATTGCCTTTTTACTGTTGGCACATGATTACAGTTTAAATTTCTTACATTCTCATTGGGTTTTTTTTTTTGTGTTTTTTTTTTTTTTATGGATTTGCCTTCTCCCACACCTTGGTTATGCAAAGTTATACAGCACGATTCTCTTTCTTTTGGCAGCAACGCTCAAGATCCGTATTCGAGGGGAGCAAGCGCCAGAGCTCTTGCTGGAGTTACACGATGATGAGCGTACTCAGACCTTTTTCCAGCAAGTGATGAAGGCTAAGCACCAAGGTAAGGATACTCTCCTTTGCATTTGATTATTTATTAACTTCTGCTATCTTTTTGTTTACCATGGTCGCATATGAACTCAATCAAATGCAGTAGTAGTTTATAATATTCCCAATTTCGAATCTCTGGAGTGTCACTCAGCTTTTTTTTCTTTTTCTTTTTGCTTAATGCTTGTAAAATGGGGCTGTCTGTTATATTTTTTTACTTAAACCATATGCTTTGCAATCTTTTATTTGGTGTTAAAATCCGAGCAGAGACCACAGGTTTAAAAATAAATAAATTAATAAAAAACATTGTTGTTTAATTGTAGCAGAGAAATCAAAAGACATAAATAAAAAAAAGAAAAGAGAGGATACATTATACATATACTGTATAGTATACATTATACTAATACTTTGTTTATTTTTGTGTATATATATATTTATTATACACACATACATGCACAGTGCTACCTTGACCTACAGTCACTCAGTCGATTTTTTGCTTTGTTACGCGAGCAAAACATTGAGGTACAAGCTCGAGACGACGCTGCTAGATGGCGAAGCGAAGCCAGAAAGCACAGACTGTGACGAAAATTAATATAAGCAAAGAAGAAAAAGTATATAGCTAGTAAGCAGTTTCAATTGGACACCTAAAATTGCACAGTAATAATGTATATGGACTATTTTCTAAAAAAATAAATAAAATAAAAAGCCTGTTTGGTATATGCGTAATCACCTGTATGCTGTCAGTTTCATGTTGGTCAAGTGAGCTCTACTGCAAAGAGAACATATTTTGTAATCCTAGTCTTTCACTGTCAGTGAAATATCCACTCAGAGGAAATACACGATTGGTCTCTGCGGTGCTGCAGGGGCTGTAAGAAAGTTGTGGACCATCAGCCTCCAACCAGCCTTCAACACAAGCTGGCATTACAATTACTCTTCATCATTTAGATTTTTTTTTTTTTACACAATCATACAGGCTTTTTAGCTTTTTTTTTTTTTTTTTTTTTTATCTATTCAGAAAATTAAGCGGTTTTCTTTGTTACACACAATCATACAGGTTTTTTAGCTTTTTTTTATTTTTGGTGTGGAGGGAATAATTAAGGGCTGTAACAAAATCTTTAAGTATAATTTAGATGCAAGTGTTAGGTAGGCAAGCATGAATTTTCTTATCAACTGGAATAAACCCTAGACTATACATGTAAGATCATTTTTCCAAATGTACCATAGCACCTTTGTGAAAGATGCACAATGCAGTGTTTCTATATTACATTCCGCAGTCAAGGTCTATAAATAACCTGTAACGCTATAAGTACAGCAGGTTTTAATGCAAATGATTACAAGCAGATTGCAAATGTCAAGCTTGGTTTTTCCTAGTCTGGCATGTTATACAAAGTTAAAATAATTCAACTGAGACAATATGAAGATGGCAATAGAGTAAAATAGTCTATTGGTAAATATAGTTATTTATCACTGAAAATGTTTTACCTATTTATATTGGACATAATGGATTTTATTAGTAAGCAAAATGTCTGTTACAGAGGTGAAAAAGCCCGTCACTGTTTTAATGTCTAGTCTGCTTTAAATGTTTACAAATTTTCATTACATTTTTTGTAGGTTTGCATCATTTATTACATATGTAAGGAATAGACAGCTGCTGATTTTAGACAATAGTTCTACTCCATTCAGTGGTGTATTTTAGCTTTTCTCTATTTTCTCTTGGGAGCTAACAAAGTGTTGGTTTTATTTTTTGACACTGATCATGTGTAGTTTCCAGGAGTGCATACATTAGAAGATGAAATAAAAACAAATGCATTTGGTGATATTTGCCATTTTGCATTATTTTCTTTTTATTCAACTTGCCCTACCAGTTTTCAGTTTCCTGTTCGCTTTTGGTCAGCACACAATGATAAATCTGTTAGCAGCAGGATATTAATGAGTTCACTAGGAACAACATAAGAAGATCTCATTGGTAAGAGCCATCCCAGACTTATGTGCTATATGCCTTTTTAGCAAGATGTATTACTATTAGCTTTATTCATGACAGTATAACGAATTGGTTTCTTTTAAGATTTGAAGATAAATGGACTGAGTTTGAGTTTTTAAGATAAGTGAAATGTTCCTTATTAAATAAACAGAATGTGACTCCATACCTGTTAGTCTTATTTTATTATTTTGAAAGATGTGCAGTTGTTTTGTAAAACAGGTCCATAGTTGTGATGGTTGTTTATGGTTTTTCCAGTTGAAGGAAAAAGTTCACTGCCAAAGAAGATGGAACCTGTTGTTTCTGCCCCATCTAAAGGCTCTATCCCGATTCCCCCTCAGAGAAGCACCTCCAAGGCAGCAAGCAATTCGTCCAGAGCCGTGCAACAAGGCGACACCAACAGTAGCATGCCAGGAAAGCCTTCAACATATGGTGCATACAGCCACTTGTGTTAATGTATTAATTGGATATGTGCACGATTTATTTATTCACAGCGTAAATGTGCAGAAGCTCTTATCCAGACTTTTATTTGTGCTTTCATTAGATTCTGTAGGCTCTCAAAGTCAGCTTGTGACAGACTTTGGCTTTGAGGATCATTTCAACCATGGTTTAAGAGTAGAGGAAAAGAAGAATAGACAGAATCGGATAGTTGCCCCAAGAGAAGCCCCTCCTCCACCTACACCTCCCCTTCCCCCTCGGAAAGGAAGTTTCAACCCCTCTGTTCCCCCTTCTGCAGTCCTACCTCCCAAAGATAGACCTCCTCAATTACAAATGGCCACACCAGTCAGGCAAGAGTAAGTTTGATGCAGGCTCCTTTTGCATTAAGGACTTTTTCCTTTTCATATACAATTATATATTGTATCATTTATTCCTGCAGGTACAATCACTCTACAGACCGATCTAACTCTTGGACTAACAGTCCAACTACACAAACCATGAGGCAAGCTATGTTAAGTAGCCAGACAGGCCAGAGAGAGGGTCTTCTCAAATACCGTTTGGGCAAGAAGGAGAAGGAGTTTGTGGACATCCAGAACTTTAGGTCAATTTTATTTTCTTTTGTTTTGAAAATAAATCTGAATTCTGTATACCTATTATTAATATTATAAGGCTGACATTTTCCCCCACTATATTTTTTTCAGGCTTTTTGCAGGCACCTGGAATGTAAATGGTCAGTCACCTGATAGCAGGCTGGACCCCTGGTTGTCTTGTGACCCTGAGCCTCCTGATGTGTATGCAGTGGGGTCAGTGTCACTAATAATTTTTGTATCAAAAATGTCACAAAACCTGTTAGTATCTACTTACTTTTCATTGATTTGTTAATCGATTTACAAGGTTAATATTTAGCAGTGACTTTCTGCATAACAGCGGAGGAGCGTCCTTACTGTATTTTATGTTTTTAGCCTTTTTTTAATGTGTTAAACAAAAAAAAACATTGTGGCTTTAAAGGTTTCAAGAGCTGGATTTAAGTACAGAAGCACTGTTGTACATGGATTCATCCAGACAGCAACTGTGGGTTGATGCAGTGGAGCGGAGCCTTCATCCCAAAGCCAGATACAGTCAGGTGAGTGACTGACGCCACAGAAAAACTTAACTACATTTGAACCTGCTGTTTTGTCACAACTATTTGTTTTATAGCCTATATTCCACACACACACACACACACACACACACACACACACAAATGTTTAGCTCTATAAAATAAACTAATTTGGGTGATTTTTCTATTTCAGGTACGTTTTATTCGGTTAGTTGGTATGATGCTAGTGGTGTTTGCCAAAAAGGAGCACAAAAACCACATCACTGAAATTGCTGCTGAATCTGTTGGAACTGGCTTAATGAACAAAATGGTGAGTCTAACTGTTAGTAGAGTGGTTATTTTTTTGAAAGGATAATAAGGATGCTAGTGCCAAGTTTCAGTTCATGCACCTCATAAATACTGGCTGATATGTGTCCACCAACAGGGAAATAAAGGAGGTGTGGCAGTGCGGTTTGTGTTTTACAACACCAGCTTTTGCATTGTGAACTCCCACCTCGCCGCCCACGTTGAAGACTTTGAGCGACGCAACCAGGACTACAAGGAGATATGTGGCCGCATGAGCTTTCATCTCATGGAACATCCACCTCTCAATATAGTCAAACATGAGTAAGTTGTTTTTTCTTCATTCAGTTTGTCAAACATCAATAAAATCCCAAAACTGTCTATTGCTGTATGTTGAAACATAAATCACTTTAGGTATCTTCCATTTATAACCCGCTTTTTTAAAATTCAGTTGAATTATTTCTAACAAGTTGTTCAAATTTGTTTATGTCTCAGTGTAGTAATATGGTTGGGAGATCTGAACTACAGACTGTGTTTAAATGAAGCAGCTGAGGTAAAGAGGCTCATTGCTAACAAAGAGTTGCGGAAACTCCAGGTGTATGATCAGGTACGTGCAAAGAGATAATGATCAATGTGCTTAGCCAAATAGATAAGTAGGAAAGAGGAAGGCATTGTGTGGATAGTAAGAAAACGTCTTCTTAGTTCTCAAAACCTATTTGGGAACGCCAATTCACAGTCAGTCACTGGAATCCCTTGTTGTTCCTGTTTCCTTTTTTGTCATGTTTTTGCTTGTCCAGTTAGATGTGCCTTAATTACAAGGACAGTTCCCCTGCCTTTATAATACAGCTGCTTTTGTTTTCTCTTCTTTCTCTTTTAACAGCTGAACATCCAGAGGGAGACTAAACGTGCCTTTACTGACTTTATGGAAGGAGAAATCAATTTTATCCCCACTTACAAATATGATGCAAAATCAGATCGATGGGACTCAAGGTATTACTGTAGATCTAGGTTCATCACAGTCATACACAAATAAAAAACTTTTTATCATGTGTTTATAGGAGATAGATTAGAGTACAATTATGAGCTTTTTTTTAACTGGTCAGTCTGTTTCTGTGGACTTTTGATCCAGCGGCAAATGCCGAATTCCTGCCTGGTGCGATCGTATTTTATGGAGAGGTAATAACGTCAAGCAGTTGTGCTACCGCAGCCATATGGAGCTGCAGACCAGTGACCACAAGCCAGTCAGCTCTGTTTTTACTATCGGGGTAAGCTTTAGTGTTCCAACATTTTTTAAAACACTCTTCATAATATAATATAAAACACTGATTGTTACTCTTTATTCTGTGGGTCTGTGTTTTTGTGTGACAGGTGAAAATGGTAAATGAGCAGCGTTATAAGAAGGTATTTGAGGAGCTAGTTCGTGATATGGATAGAATGGAGAACGACTTTCTTCCTTCTTTGTTGCTAACTCAAAGAGAGGTGAGTAATTACAGCAAATATTTTACGTCTTTATTTATACCCACACATTTTCTTTGATTTATTTTTGCTTTTACATCTGTGCATGCAATAATTAATCAGATTTACAAAGTGTAATTTTATCAATTCAGATTGATGAGATATACAGAAAATATATATGTTCTATACATTCCCACATTCTTTTGGATCTACCAATTGAATGGATGTATTTTAGTTTTTTTTTTATTCTGACTAGGCCATCTTAAAAGTTTGATTTTGCTTGTGCTTAGTTTATTACTATGATGAAAGGTAAAATTTTACTTCAACTGTCCAGACATGCAATTTTTTTCTGATTATTTAGAGCTACGGTTCCATAGCCAAAGCCCTATAACATGATGCTGCCACCACCATGCTTTAATTGGTTTGGTGTTTTTTGGGAGATAAGTTATCTTTTAGAATTATTTCCAAAAGGTGCTTACCTGGTTTCATCACATTTGTTCATCTGCAGTTTTTGGATATTTTGTACACATCAGGTAATAAATTAGTGTTTATTAAGTTGCTCTGGTCATAACATTTGACTGAGCTTGTAATTCTACAAGTGCAGAGCATAAACGCCTTCCATTTTAAAGACATGCAGTGCGAGAACATGGTCAAGAGAGAAAACACAGACTAAAAGCTTTTCTCCCTTTAGGTTTTGTAGAGGGTGTGACCAAGTGTGGCATTAGAAGGTCATGATCTGTCAATAGAATTAAAGGAGCCATCAATTTGTACTGTATTATATATTAAACAGTGCAAATGACTCAGAATTCGTATAATTATTTCTACTGATTACATCCGGTAGCCAGAATCAGATTTATGAACAGAGAGTTGCAATAAAAAAAATAGATTTTTTAATAACAATTTTAACTAAGCAAAAATAATACATTTTAAGTTAAATAAATTATAATGATATTGTGTTAAGGATAGCTTGGTAAAATTTGTATTTCTGTCCTATAAAATGTTCATATTAGTTGAATTGAAGTGTTGTTTTTTTTTTTCTGGCCAGTTCCACTTTGAGAACGTGAAATTTCGCCAGCTGCAGAAGCAGAGTTTTCTTATTACCAATGACGGTCAGGTGCCCTGTACATTTGCCTTCATCCCCAAACTCGCAGACTCTCAGTATTGCAAACCCTGGTTGCGAGCAGATCCCAATGATGGTGTTCTTGACCCTAGTAAGTGCCAGTCATATTAGACTGTTCTCTCTTTTTTTTTTCTTTTTTTATTCTTTTCAGAAATTTTTCAGAATATAGATAATGGAAAACTGATAGCACATTAAATGTCAACATTTAATAAAGTATGATATAAATATGTATTAAAAGGAAACGATTAGCTCTAAAAGTTCTTTTATTTATTCATTTTTCCTCAGATGAGACCATTGAAATATCCTTGGAGGTGTATGTGAGTAAAGACTCTGTAACTATGCTCAACTCTGGAGAGGATAAAATTGAGGACATCTTGGTGTTGCACTTGGACCGGGGAAAAGACTATTTCATTACTGTGTCGGGAAACTACCTGCCAAGCTGTTTTGGAACCTCTCTGGAGTCACTGTGCCGTATGAAGAAACCCATCCGCGAAATTCCCATCACCAAGCTCATCGACTTGGTGAGAAATAAACCACAGCCACAAGCATGTAGAAGTAGTGATTTATTTACAGAGTAGATCACCTAGATGTACTGTAAGTAAGTCTGCAATACTTAAGCCCTTGCAAAGACAACTTCTTATGTTGTAATGATTTCTAGGTTCAAAAACAATTGAGAAGAATTTTTATTTATTTATTTATTTATTTTACTGAAACGGTCTAGTAGACATTTGATGTTTTTACTCAGCACAATACAGGAAATATTGCCAAACCAGCGATTTCATGTTTACATATTCCGGATGCTCTAACTTTAGTTTGCTCTGGTTGTGTCCATCCTTTGTGTTCAGCTATTTGCCAGTTTCTACAGTTGCCAGCTCGGGTTATAATATTATTTTCGCACTTTTATTGTCGGTGCAATCATAGGTGCTCAAGTAATACTCGCTGAAAAAATGTGGGATATATTGAGACAGCATGTATTATGAGATGAGGCAATAGGAACCGACGCATGAGATAGAAACATGAGCACAGTCTGGAACCTATAATGATATTTGTGGTTCCCCCTGAAGACTCTTACTGAGTTATTTTTCCACCAAGGCTGAAAAGTGAAGCTTCTAGCATTTATCCTGATGAGATTAGATTTTTGGGTGTGTGTAGATTTTAAATCATCTCCTTCTCTGAGAGACTGAGCAATAGAAATCGGATTCAGTTTAAAATTTTGAAATACTGTTTTGAATGTTCATTACCATATCAAATTCATTTCACATGTAACCGCTGCCCAGATTTTAAAGGCTCATGCTATCATTACCCAACTTTATCCAAAAGAGGCTTTTTTTACCAGTATTCAGCTTCAGTTATGAATAAGTAATCTTTTGTTCATTTCTGTCACTTTACATCTAGCCATATTATCTATTAATTGTATAATTAGATAATTAATTAATATTAATACATTAATTAAAGGGTATAAGGGTACACAAAATTTACGGTTCAGTATATACGTAATCAAGTCATGATTCGGTTCAGTTTCGGTGCAGTAATGGGGAAGAATTTCAGAACATAAAATTGCTTCTTTTTTTATTATTAATTCAGTTTATTAACATTTGGAAAAATCAACAGTTTATATTTTTAAAACAATTTTAAATAAAATGCCTGCTCGGTTAAATAATATATAAAATGCTATTTTCTGATATTTTATGAAAAATAAAATATGTAAAAGAATCAATTAAATTAATGCAATGCATTTTCTTTTAAAACATTGATTAAATTGAATAGTATTTTCGGTAGGGAGTGCGTAGCCACAGTGACACTGCGTTACCTCTAGCTTCTTTTGTTTAAAAGTTTAATAATAATAATAAAAAGCGCTCCAATTGCGAGGAGGAAACAGAAAAAACTTGTGGTCCGCCACTTAATACGTTCCTGAGGCAACTCAGATCAGAAGCTGATGATTGTTGCTGTGACCTGTTTCCATATTTAACCCATGGAATGAGAAGCAGGACAGATTGTTTTTTTTTTGTTTGTTTTTGTATTTTTTTCCCCCTAAAGGTTTACAGCATATTTAGTAACATCTAGTCAACCAAGAGTGCTCTTTATCTTTCCCTTTTTTCAGCATTTATCAAAGCAAAATTCTGGTATATGCCAGTATGAATGCTCATGAGTTAATTTTCATTTCATTTCTACTTCTCTATTTTCTTAACTGCTTACTAGTGGTGAGCTAAAATGCTTACCATCTCTTATGCAGTGCTTCTGTTTCACTAGTTATCTAATTTCCTGTCCTCTTCTTTTTTTTCTTTTTTTCCCCATTCCAATCTCCCCTGTATGCATTGTGCATTCTTATTTTTTTTTTTTTTTTTACCAACCAATAATACTTGGGACTGCTTCACTCTCAGGGAGAAGATAGCTACATGGAGAAGGTAAAGCTCTAAGGATTGTACTGTAAAGGGCTACTGCAGTGTTTTTGTCTGTCTTGCTAAACGGCATTTCATTTATATAATTAGACACAGTTTGTATACACTGCATGTGTGGTGTGATTTAGTTTTTAGTTCTGTGTGTTAGTTAACGTTCTTGCATGTATGAAAATTATTATTTGCACTATGTCTTCTTTAACACTTTAATCAACAGGCCATTTTAATTTCCTTGCGTATTATTATTATTATTATTATTATTATTATTATTATTATTATAAAAAATAATTTTATATGTGTTTCTAGACCCCAAAAATAGCGATTAAGGCTGTTTGAAGTTTCAGTTCTGACACTTAGTGTTGCATGTCAATTTATAGACAACACTACTGCTTTTTTCAGAATTTCACCAGGCACTGACATAATACTCTATGTGTCAAGAACAATGCAGCCAGTCTACTGAATTGTTAAGGTTGTGCAATTAGTAGGGTTTGACATTCTTCCAAGACAGTCTTGACTGTGTGGTTGCCAAGGCATTAGAGTTAAACTTGGAAATATTTTGTTAGGACCAATCGGATTGAAATACCATTAGTGTTTGGGTTTTTTTTTCCTGTCAGGCCCAGACCAGGAATTTTTCTTTTTTTATTCCCCCTCTTTCTTAGATAGACAAATCATCAGTGAATTGTTCAGCCCAGTGTGGAAGTGACAGCTCCAATGTACAGGCCCATTCACATGTTTTGCTTGCCCAGACACTTATTCAAATATTGTAAATGTTAAATGTTTGTTTAACCTTGATAAGTAGACTCTGTGTAGCTATTGTCCTTATTCTATCCTGTGTTTTTTTGATTGAGCCTGCTGTATTTGCACTTCTGAGCTGCACTGCACATAAGACAGTTTTTGACCATTTGTATTCTACTTAGTTTAGACCTCTGCTTCCGTTCTTAGCCATCCTTAGATCATGATGATGCAAATTTTGTCAAATATATTTGGACCAACACTGTATCCCACTTTATTCTTGTATAGTTTAGGATACACTTTTAAATGCATTTCAGATTGAGAAGAAATGTGAATAGGTGAATTCTTACATTTTTATATTGTCAGCATGCCAAGTTAACCTCACTCTTATTTTTGGCCTTGCCAGTTCCCACCCACCAGCTCTTATATGATTGCTACCATGGTGTACAGGGTTAACCTAAGCCTACTTTATGGCACACGACCTGCAGCATTATAATACAGTATGAAATCTTCTGGGCAGAGCAATAACTGTGCACTATTGATTCTCTTGTCAACTCATGTTCTCTTGAGGATAGGATGCTTTTCGTTTGTGCAACATATACGCGATTTTCTAATTTGCAATTTACATTATTATCTAAAAGGTAAGATAAAATTTCTGGTCTTCATGATGGTGGTGTTGAGACATCAGTGACTGGACAGAACAAATTGCAAATTTTGACACAGATGAGTAACCGAGAAACCAGTTTGCTCTGTGTGTTAATGGAAAGATTAATAGCAGATACACCAAATTTGCTGCTGTTCTTTTTAAATAGCTCTTAGGATTAGGTCTGGACTGGGATACCCCTCTTCAAGACCAATGTTTGCGTTTGTGTGTCAGGGTGTATTTTTAAGTTCTAGGGGATACATTACCAGTGTCTAAAGGAATGTGATATGTCTGGTACTAAATAGCCCTGCTTCAGTTCCTCAGTCTGCTGTAAATCATGTGTGACCCGCTTACCCTCCCTCTAACATCCAATGTGTGAAATATCCCTGCTTCAACTAGCGAATCACAGAGCACAGAGTAAATCAGGTCAAAGCACACTGATTTGCTTTATTCTAACAGGACAACATTCTACTTCTCAGGAGAAAACAAAGATGAATTTCCTGTTAGACAGTGGCAACACAGAGGACAAGCCATTAAAGATCCCCAAGGAGGTCTGGCTGCTTGTCAACCATCTTTTCACTAAGGCCTGTCACCAGGTAAACCAGGGTTTATTTAAGCGTTTGCCCTACTATCTGGAGATGAATTGAAACACTTAGATGCATATTAACTGTATTAATTTTTTTTTTCTAATTTTAGACCTTTGTTTTTACACCTCACTTGTTTTACCTCTTAATTTTCCTTTAAAGTTATTTCTTTCTTCAGCTTTTTAGGAAAGAAATGTATATTTTGTTGCCCTGTACATGAGTCTAAATTACTTTAACTTTTATCCCTGAGAAGGTAGTTTTTTTTTTTTTTTTTCTCTAGTTATGGCAGCATTGTAAGCTGTGCTTTTTATGTTTTGTTGGCATCACTATAAGCATTGCCATTCATCAGCATACACGAGTAGGACAAAGAAAATCAGCATTTCCAAAAAAATAAAAAATATATATTTTTTTTTTACAACAAACATGCCCAAGTTGTAAATAAAATAAGAAATCAATCAGTGATAATCTTTTATATATTTACATTACATTTTCATCTTCTGCCAGATATTTTAATAAACTACTTTGTCTCATGCTGTTAACACTCCATTAACATAAACATTTATAATTATTAAAAAATATTTTAATAACTCTTGCAGGAGGATCTTTTCCAGACACCTGGCCTGCAAGAGGAGTTGCAGAGTATCATTGACTGTTTGGATACCAGTATTCCAGACTCCATCCGTATCCTTTTTCCCTGTTTTTCATGTGAATAATGAAAATGTGGAAGAATGTTTTCCAGCAGGTGTTTCACTGAACATCTTCATTTGCATTTACAATTTTCTTGTAAAAAAATGTAATACCCACTTAAAAAAATAAACATGATCTCCACCCCATTGCAGGAATATTTATATTACATGTTTGGTAAGACACCTACTCTTATGGATTTTGAAACATGCATGTTACTTTTGTTTATATGCAGCAAACTAGGTAAAAGCCAAAACCACAAAAATAACAGCGAATAGAACAGTGCACAGTGAAGGATTGGAAGAAAGTTCTCAAAGTTGACATTTTTGGCTCTAACAGTACGACTGTGTGAGACAGAGAACAGGAGAGATGATGTTACCAGACTGCCTCATGCTCACAGTCAAACATTGAGATAGAAGATAGAAGAAAGGGTCGTTCTGGAGTAAAGAAAGTTGGAGATTTATTTCAGGTTGCGCAAATGCTGAACCAATATGACTTCCATTCCATATTCTATTATTCTGTCTGGACTGCCACTATGAAGCCAAGGGCCCGAAACATGAAACGTTTCTGAAAGAGGATTTTTTTTTAGGAATGCTTTGCAGTTTCCTGGTAACATGACTTATTCCTATACTATAGAGGAATGAGAGGAATAAATCACGACATACTTTTATTGGATAATTATTGATGTTGGATTGGTAACTTTCCATTACAAATTTATTTTTGTAATGGTCAAACTAGTATGGTAGTGATAATTTTCCTATAACAGCATGTGCCCAAATGTTTTATTTATTATATATTTTGGTTTTATTCGTTGTACTGTATTCCTTGAGCTGAGAGTTAACGTTTTTATAGTATCCAGTGCAATGCATGCAGTTACACACCCAGCTAAAATAGATCTCATTATATTTCACTTATTTTAAATATGGCAGTTAAATGATATTTGTGGCCATAAAATTGTCTACTGGATTTAATTCTGCACTTTAATCAAGATGCCTTTTATTCCCTTCAAAACACAGAACAAAACAGTTTCTGTTTTTCTTTCTTTCTGTGTTCCTTGTCTTTGCTGTTTTACTTTGTCTTGCAATCTATCACTGCACACTGCCACAGCGGTCCTCTCAGTCCAATTTGTCCTGCATTCTTCAGGGTTTTTTTAATGTCACCACGTTTCTACTGTGTGTGTGTGTTTTACTTTCTGCTTGTTCCTTAACTATGTGTATCAGCTGGCAGTAACCATTCAGTGGCTGAAGCACTGCTGATTTTCTTTGAGGCCCTGCCAGAGCCTGTGGTGTGTTATGAACTTTACCAACGCTGTCTTGATGGTTCACATGACACTCGTCTTTGTAAACAGGTAAACATAAGTTAGATGAGGAGCTCGAAATACAGTTAATACTGTACACTACAACAATACTTAAAACAATACTGATTTATTTGTAGTAAGCCATTTAGCAAATTGGCAATCATTAATGATATTGCATTGTGTGTGGCAGTGTGGGAAACCCATTTTCTGTTATGTGGAGTTCTGAACACTAATTTTTTATTTTTTTTTCAACCACAAATAAGGTTCTAGCATTTTAAAACTGCTAAAAGCCAGAAAAAAAACGAGAAATTGCAGAACCTATTCTGACTGTACTCAGACAATCAACTATTTGTTCAATTCTAGTGTAATTTAATGTATAATAAATAATATAGGAAATATTACCAGTAGCTTAGTCAAATCTATTCAACAGTCATTCCTGGTTTAATATAAATATATTTATCTTTGCTGTTTAAAAAGAAAATAACACATATAGGTTCATTATTTTGTACATTATAAATTACAGCATGTCAACAACAAATTGATAAAAATATGACAGTAAGCAAAGCTCATTATAGCTACATAGCTCTTAAAACAGGCTGATATATTTGCAGCCATGTCGGTTACAGGTTAAATACATAGGAAATATTTAGCCAAAAATCTGTTTATGGCTTTGCAGAGATAAAAAGAAGGGTTTTCAATTTTTATTTATTTTTTTGTTTTGTTTTTAACCTGGTTTTTTTTTTTGTTGTTGTTGTTTTTTTGATTGCTGTATTTCAATCTAGTTTTAGAAGATGGCTAAATATGATGCTTTCTGTTTCGATCAGTACAAGCTTTCCAAACATTTTCAAGGGTGATGGATGCTGTTTACTAAATTCTAATTAATTTACTTTCGTTTTTCTTGTTATTTCTAAATACAAGTGTTAAAATGCTTGGCTTATTGTTTGTGATTTTAAGTGATGTCATGGCACAGTTGGCCTGACTGGATAGAATGGTTTATATTCTCGCCATCTGCGCTAGCCAAGTGATATAATAAATGATTTACAGTATATGTACACATGCTTATAATTACTCAGCAACCACTTGCAATAATACTACTGACGTATACTCATGGCCCTTAAATTAGGTATAGTTATAGTGTTTGAAAAGGGATATTTGTACTGTATGAAGAAAAACAAATTCTTTTCTTTTCTTTTTTCTTTTCTTTTCTTTTTTTTTTCTTCAGTTAATATCGCAGCTTCCCAGAGCACACCGCAACGTTTTCCGCTACCTAATGGCCTTTCTGAAGGAGCTGCTGAAGCATGCAGTCGACAACAACCTCACTGCCAACCTCATAGGTCAGTCTGTAAATTACTACTAAATGTACTCACTGACTGTTCCAAAATGTTGACACTCATTTTTGTTGTTTTTTGTTTTCCAGCTACCCTCTTTGCAAGCCTTCTTATCAGGCCTCCACCAAACCTCACAAGCAGGCAGACCTCAAATGATCGGCAAAGGGCCAATGATTTCATTTTAGGCTTCCTAATGGGCAGTGATGAGGACTAAGAAGCTCATGAGTGATCATGGGTCATAACCTTTCATCCAGGTGCAGGCGGTGGCCTGGTGATGGCAGAGAGAACTGTGTGCGTGTGTGCTTTGAGAGAGTGGTGTGTGAATGAGTTATTAGGTGTCAGCCCATCCCTGCACTACCAAACCCGTTCAGAAAAATGACAGCATCTCTTTTGGACAGACTTTGCATTTGGTTTGAATTATTATAGTAGAGCCTTTGCTTAAACAAAGCCGTTTCAGATCGCACTGGAGTCGCTCTGAGAGTTATGGCTCAATATTATTTGGCCTTTATGAGGATATATGAATGAATTTATGTAAGAATGCTACCTTATGTAAGTTTCCCTTTTCCTTTATTCAGACATTTTAAATCTAATGCCAAAACCAAAAACTGTTATTTGTGTGTGTGTCTGTGTGTGTTAACTACATATGAAGAAAACCAATATTAATTGACTTGTACACTAAATACAGCCAGAAACCTTTGACTGCTGCGTTCATTTTGAGAGATTTCAACAGTGTTGAAGCACCTTTTGTTGTTGTTGTTGTTGTTTTTTTTGTTTTGTTTTTTTGTGCTCCAACCCAGTTATCAGTGAGCTGTGCGAGTTTACCATGTAACTAGTAAGAGACTGATCTTCTCAGTTTGGTATTAGTGGGCGGAGTTATGTTATTCTCGAAAGGTGATTTTGACAATCATTTGCATTTTGAAGAAAGGCTTTCTGTGGCAGTGAATCTGAGTCACAGTGGTGTTTATCCGTTGTAGCGTAAACATTTATTCATATCTAATACGTCCTTTTGTTGTATTTGTCAGTTTAACCACCAGGTGACACTGGGAATTTCTGGGAAGATTCAATCATATACATTAGAGATTTGTCTAAGACCCATGTTTCCTTGTTCATCATGTCTAATTGTCAGTGACGTTTTAATGTTGCAGCTCCTTCACAGCTAAATTTGGCTTCTTCTGTGTAGTGCTGCTAAAATTCTGTTAAACATTGTGACAGTGAGCCTGGATCTTCACGCTGTGGTTCAGCAGGACACCAGAGTGATACACTGTGCTGTATAGCTGTTTTGTTTCACTAATTTCTAGCATGTTTCTGATGGTTTATTCGAAATCCAGCTATGAGCTTTCTGGTTTACAAAGTCGTGTCTACTTGATGTCTTATCTTATATAAGTGTATACTCTTGTTTTCTGGGGGTTTTTTTTGTGTCATCTTCACTTTGAACAATGGTGCAAAATGTTTCCTCGTCTCTCCTGTTTATATTCTGTGCAGTAACCTAAACCATGCAAACTGTAAGATATCATTAGGGGTATTTTTGTCTGTCTTTTGTTCCCTTAATAGAAATGTACACACCCTAATTGCTTCTTGGGGCATTGCCTGAACATTTACAAATGCTGTACATAGTTTGCTAAAGATAAGTGAGCTACGTCTCACTTATCTTCTGTCTTTCAAGCCCCCTCTCTGTATTCCAAAGCCAGTTTTTAGGGCTGTCATAGAAAACCATGTACAAATATAGAGCTTAATCATGCATATATTAAATCACTGCCTAATTATGTTTTAACAGAAAATAAGGATCTCTTTGACTTGATTTGTATACACACTCCTTAAAGTTTGCTTAATCGTTGAATTTGTCCTAGCTGTGACATTTTAAAGTTCAAAAGTCTGGTTTTATGTACCGTAGGAAAGTCAAAATATTCAGCCACATCCTATAAGTAGAAACCAACCTGAACAGTTAAACCTGTTGTCCCTGAAATTCATCATGCAAGACATTTGTGGTATGCTAGCTATGTTAGAACAGGAAGCCGAGCACTGAAAACGAGTCATTCATATTATCAAAGGACATATTAAAGGTGAAACAAGCCTTTTTATTTCACCTCAGTCGTTTCCACGGTGCAAGCTTTAATTAATTGAAACAGTGTTGTCAAACACGTGTATCTATTACTTAATAAATTAGCAAGGTTTCATTCCACTAGACTTTGCTCTTGTTTTCAGCCCCTTCAGATCTCTTCAGACACAGACATGCTGATCTCTACTGTCTGACCAATTATCTATGTCTGGCACTTTTATTATCCTGTGTCTGTGGATAGATTTAGTCATCCACAGCACTAATTTGTAACTTCCTTCAAAACAGATTCATGAAAAGAGCCCAGCAGTGAACTTCCGCTTTCCTCAAAGTATGAAGCACTTACTCAGCTTTGCTCTAGTGCTCAGTGATTTCACATTCATTATATGGTCATTAAATGTTAATTATATGGAAGGCTGCTTGCGTCTCCATTTCTCCTTATCAGACTTGCAGGAATAAATATAGCTGGAAGTTGACTAACGTGTATCGTCTGCTGTCTTGCATTTTGTATCTGTTTATCTGTTGGGTTCTGCACTGGTTTGTCTTATAATTATGGTACATATGCAAATGAATACTTGCACATCCCTTAGTTGTGTCTCTTTTTTTTTTTTTTTTTTTTTTTTTTTTTTTAATTTTTTTTTTTTTTTTTTTTGGTACTTTAACTTATTTAATGGAAATAAAATATTTAAACCTAATATTGTTTTTGTTTTTTTTAATCATCATTTGTGTATATTCCATTTATGTTTTGGTGAGATGCAGAGATTACAGTGGACAGTTTGTCTTTATTTTTTGAGCCAGCAAAAAATTGCTTTATGTTAGGAATTTGCTCTTCAGTCCGATGCCCTCTAGCTCTGTTTTGTGCGATATCAATATATTTATTTTATCTTAGGTTACCTTAGATTTGTGTGTGTGTGTGTGTGTGTTTGTGTGTGTGTGTGTGTGTGTGTGTGTGTGTGTGTGTGTGTGTGTGTGTGTGTGTGTGTGTGTGTGTGTGTGTGTGTGTGAGAGAGAGAGAGAGAGAGAGAGAGAGAGAGAGAGACAGTCAGTAGAGAGTAATTGTGGCATTCACAAGTTTAACGATAGAAAATATTTTTTTGATTAGACCGGTGATATGCATGAAAAAATGATTAATTAATAAAGGCTTTGTAACTTGTTACAGCACAGTGAAAAATATTTTCTCTGCAAATACCAGCAGTGTTAAGAAGCTGGGGTCAGAGTGCAAAGTCAGACATGGTACAGTACCCCTGGAACACACTTCTCATCAGTCTTAACCCCACTGAGCTACAATTCCAAATGTTAAGACAATGTTTTTCTTTGCTCATATTTGCCAAGGGTGTCAATGGTAGTGGAGGCACAGTACATGTATAATAAGGTATGGGTCAGTAATAAAGCATGCATAAGATTTTCATTATCTAATCAATTTTATCTGTCACATACATACAGGGTACGACACGCAGTGAAATGCTTTTTACGACGGCCCGGCATAAGAGAACAGGATAGGGAGAAAAAAAAAAAACATTCACATAGTCATGGAACTAGGACATGAAACATGCTGAGCTAATTAAGTTCAAAGTCAGGACGCTCTTCTCTATTACGGATGCCATTGGATTTTAGCACTTTGTCAACGCAGGGTTTGGTTCAACTGTGTGAAAAATTTAGCTTCTGATACCATTCCTATAGATAGTCTGCTCTGCTCTGTGAGAGATCCCTCATGTTTGTGAGACATTCCCAACTCAGCAGTCTATAAAGTGTCCGGGCTGAAGCAGTGGCCACCACTTTGCCCAGCTTTTGGTGTAGCTTTGGAGAAGCCATGGCCATGCTGAGAGTGTCCTCGTATCGCAAACTGTTTGAGGAGGAGCATCAGAGATCATCAACATGGCTCAGTCAGCGCTGTGGAACCCAGCTCCTTCAATCTTCTGCCAGGTCAGGCTGATTTGCCAGTGCTCCACAATGAATCAGCTTAACTTGGGTTTCACATTTCTAGCATTTTGCCATTTTACTTTCAAAAGGGAAGGTAGGGTGGGTTTTATGGTTATAGGCTTATGTAAATGTCCTTTCTATACTTATAAGGCAGGGGTTCTTAGTGGTGTTCAAGGATCCACAGGAGACTGACTTGTTCTTCTTCTAGTGATGGAAATCACAAACCACATTACCAAAACTGTATTTGTTTGGACCGTTTTTGTCATTATTTTCTGTTCATTTGATTTCAAATTGATTCAAAACTCAAAATCTATTAATTATATATATATATATATATTAAGATATATTTATTCTTGTATATTTGCCACTGCAAATCATCAGAAAATAAGGAGGCCATAGTGATCATATCAGATCAGTTGATAGATTTATTACAGTTTATCACAGCTATAGGCTCCTTCAGTCACTTTCACATTCAGAAATGTCCAGGCCTGATATAGTGCACTCCTCTATTTTTTAGAATGATTCAAAGAAGCTGACAAAAGTTCTGCATCTCTAAAAACAGGGATCAGAATTGCATGTTTAAGGACATTATTATAAAAGCAGTTGAGGGAATTATGTTATTAGAAGAAAGAAAGGACTCCCAGTGTATTTCTTTCCATTATTAGCCCTGTGCAATTATTAGTGAACCAGCAGTGTTTGTTGCAAATCCAACTGTAGTTCATTCGCTTACTCGAATCCAGAACGCTTGACGCCACGTGGTTTGCTGTCTTTATTTTGAGTCATGAAAAAAATGACCTCACCTATTTGACTAGTATGCACACTTCATATTAGTTCTGTGAGATGATTACTAGAATATCCCCTTTACGTTGTAGGTGTTTCCTTGTATGCACTTGTTTGCCTTTGGTTTCAAGTCAAACATCATGAGAGAAACAACGTAAAAGTTTGTTTTAGTAGGGGTGGAGTTTCCACGATCGACTGGCCTGAACCGGACTTTTCTGCAGCTCGAGCTTTAAACAGGGAGGGTCTGATGCGTTTCTCCCAAGAACGCTCCAAAATGGCTGCCCTCAACGATCGCCTGGTGTTCCTTATCGACATGGTGAGACTGGGAGAGGCAGCACTTTACGATCGGGTGCAGAATAACACATTGCTACATGTTAAATGCTTTACACATACAGTAGCCCAACCTCATTAATGCATGATGTCACTGAAAATGCTTTCTATGCATATGTGAAAGTAAAAGTTTCTTTCTGTAAGACCAATTCACTTCGTTCCATTTCAGTAGTTTGATACTACTGATGCTATAATGGCCTACAAAAGGGAAATCACATCTGAGTCTCTCTCCACACTTTGACAGATTTTTGATGAAATCGATTTTTCAGGTACGATGTCTGGAAGAAGAGAATGAATCTTTAGAGGCTCAGATTACAGAGATGGAAGAAAGATTGGCAGATGAACCAAGACTTTCCAGCTCTATCAGTCAAGGCTGCCCCTCAGAATCCAGCCTAGAGGCTGTGATTGATAGACTGCGCAGAGAGAAGGTGTTTAAACATCCCAGCACTACACGCACCAATTTATTTGAAAGATACACTTTAGATCGATTGGTTCTCATTACAGTTTATGTTCATAGGGTGTAGGCCAGTAATACAACATGCATAACATGGACTTTTTAAGACAAATTAAATATTGTCACTATCTGTGTATCACATTCAGCTATAGGCTGTATATTTGTCCTTCAATGATGTAGTAAAAGCAATCAGGCAAACTCATGAACAAAATATGCTGAAGTAAGTTTAAAGCTAGGCCTGATATGGGATTCTCTTGACTTTTTTTTTCTTTCTTTTTTTTCTTTTTTTTTAGGATGAAATCTTGTGCCATTCAAAGGAGCTGACTAAAGAACTGCATAATATTAAAATAAAGTATGAGGAGGTCCTGGAGCAACGGACTAACCTCCAACTGGAACGCAAAGAGGTTGCCGTGGTAATGCCGTAAAAGCCTATAAAACCAGACAGTGCACTGGATATTATATTTTCTTCAAATATATATTTGTTTATTGCTGGGATTTAAACTTCTCTAATTATAATCTAAATACAGAGTTCTATTACAAAATGTATTTCTCAATTATCATAATCATCATCAGTTAACAAATGCCAGCTTTAACAAGCCCTCTGTGCTGCTTTATTAAGTTTACCACTAGATGGCAGCCTCTACCTCTAGATCAGTGTGGGATGACATCGCCCTGCTTCCTAGAAGAAAATAACTCTAAGAAAGAGGGCCAAAATGGCACAAATCTTTTTTGAGAGCGTTGATTAGCAGTCCCATGCTGGCTCTGGGCTAACGGCCACGCCGAAACATGAGCCACTGTGTTCATCGAACATCTCATCACTCCACACATGTCTCTTCCAATAAAAGAACAGATGTGGGAAAGCTGCTACAACGGTTTATAATTCATTCATGCAGGCTCTCATCTCTCACTGCCAGATGCTGTATGATGTGCTTGGCTGGACTGAAATATGATTTAGGAATGGCTGAGGGGAAAAAAGGTGCTATAAAACACAAAAATAGAGTGTGAGAGACATGATGGACTCAAAGGGGAATAGGTCAAAACAGAAATCGCAGATTCTTTCTGAAAAATTGTTTTACTACACAAAGTTTGATTGCTAAGAACCTTAAAATATCATGTTTGAACGGAATCTTTTTATGACAGTTGGGCTACTAGTCCAATCCATCATTGGCTTACTACAGTATATAATTACAAAACAAAATTGAGCTAGTTTTATATGCACCATCTCCTATTTAACTGGAAAAAATAAATAAATATGGCCACAGAAAAGATTACAGCACTTACAGCTTGGGACTGAAAGAAGTGTGCGCTCTGCCATCAGAGTCCAAACTTCCTGTGGCTCATCACCACTCTGGCACATTCATATGCAAATGCATTCATTCAGAGTAATTGAATTCTTCGCCAATTAATCAGGCACCCTGAGAAGCTGGGATGAGCTAAGTGAAATAGTAATGTCCTTAGACCATGCCCTTGCCATACATTGCTGTGTCTACAAGTGGTTGGAGACGCAGTAACTCAATTAGATTTTTACTCCCGCTGCCCCAAATGGTAGCTTAAACCACACTAAATAAATGTTCACTTCCTAGTTTGCACTGACACTATATTGGACACTGCTTACTATGTGGTAGGAGTACTATCAATAGTAAAATAGGAAGTAGGTAAAATAGTATGCTACTCTTATAAGGCTTATGCTAAACCATAGTTTATGCTCTGTTTTGACATATTGCAACTTGAAGTGTTTTGTTTTTTAAATGGCTGTAAAATGCATAGTTTGTTTATATGTGCTGCCCCCTGCAGGAGGTGGATACAGTGACTGCTGACTGCTTAGCACTCCGAGAACAAGTGGCAATCTATGAGGGGCAGTTAGCTGCCATGGAACAACAGCATGAATCGGTAGGAACACAGCAGTATAATAAGACCTAAGTTTTTTTTTTTTTAATACATAGATCACTATATGATGCTCTATTACAATGTAGTATCACTTGTACTGGTGGTCAGAAACCCTTTTTATTTTATATCTGTAATTTCCCAGTCTTCATTTTCTGCTATAATACCTTTTTGTCATCTTGGAAAATGTTCCACTAGATTTTGAAGTGTGATTGTGAGATTTGTGCTCATTCAGTCACAGGTGCTGATGTAGGGTGTAGTCAGCATTTCCTTTTAACCCAAAGATGTTCAATAGGGTTGAGGTCAGATCTCTATAGTAGGCCATTCAAGATCTTCTACTCCAACCCATTTCTCCATGGAGCTCATTTTGTGCACATGAGCATTGTCATGATGGAGTAGGTTTGGGTCTCCTAGGTCTAGTGAAGGGAAAAGTTTATGCTACAGCATCTAATGACCTCCTACACGGTTGTGTGCCTTCAACTGTGTGGACTTTGTGATAAGAGTTTATGGAAAAACACATATGGCTGGAAAAGTCAGGTATAAAAGCCAAATACTTTAGTCAATATAGTGATTTTCAAATGCACACAAAAAATTGCACATAATGTATATCCCTTACAGATTAAATGAACAGACTTATCATTAACAAGAAAGCACATGTTTATCTATCTATATTTTTTTAAATAGTGTAATGCATAAATACCCACCACACACACACACTCCAAATTTCTACAGTATTAGAACCTAGGAATAAAGCAGAATAAATTGAGAATATGTCCAATTTTAACTCTGATTTTTGCCTTGTACTCATGTTTTCTTAGTGGTGTAAGTAGTTTATGGCACTGATTGTATTGCTCTCTCTTGCCTGCTAGTCTAAAAAGCTGGAGATATTGAGCTGATCTTGACCCATGGGCTGTATGTTTGATACCCCCTGTCTAAAAGATAACACTGGTCATTCCAATTACATTTTCCTTTCTGGTTTAAAAAAAAATTGAATGAAAAACCATCCTACGTGATGGTTTTAATATAGAAATGATAGTGTCTAAAAACGTGATGATTGCCATTTTAGCATATGCATACAGTGTATGTATATATTAGATATCTCATCACACACACACACACACACACACACACACACACACACACACACACACACACAGTGATCCTGAAAGAGAAAGGGTACTGTGGTAAGTGTTCTCTCTCATCAGCTGTTAGCACACTCCATTAAACTTTGACATGAGCAGGAGTGAGGGAGAAGCAAATAAAAGCCAAGACCTGGCCACAGAGTGTTAGATGTCATAGATGATAGAGCTTTAGCCTACATAACAACAGAAGCTTTGAAAGAAGCTTTCTTACTATCTTTATGGCCTCTTGTCTTGCTATGTTTTCTTGTTGTCTTTAACTCTGCATTGCTTGGAAAAAAAAAAAAAACATTTACAATATTTTTCTATGCAATCAATATTTTTTCAGCCTTTCTATACCTTTCTCATCTGTTCTTCAATTTCTTTACTGTGCTTCCTCCAGGAGGTGACAGACCACCAAATCTCTCAAATCAGACATGAGAGCTAGGGACAAACGGGAAGCTAGAGGCAGAGAAAACTTAATCATTACGTATTTATCCTTAGTTATCTCATGTTTAACAAGGTTCCCTGGTGGTCTAGTGGCGCTTTCACCGCCACGGCCCACGTTCGATCCCCGGCCAGGGAACCAACCCCAGCCATTAGGGTGCACAAGCCAGTGCACTCTAAGTGCCAGTCCCAAGCCCGGATAAATGGGGAAGGTTGCATTGGGAAGGTCATCCAGCGTAAAAACATGTGCCAAATCAAACATGCGGATCATGAATGCAGGATGATCCGCTGTGGCGACCCCTAATGGGGGGAACCTGAAAGAAAGTTTATCTCATGTTTAACATGCTACCTCATAGCCATGCTTGCCATCTATGGGCTTGTATGGAGCATTAAATAAGGACAGACAATTCCTTTTTAGTGATAGCCACCTTTAACAGGGTATTTAACACATTTTACTAGTGTATTTAAAGTATTTTATTATAATTATTATTACTATAAATAAAAGCAAAATTCATGAACATTTGCATCTAAGGTTTTAGAGGAGCATCAACTGTAACATGAACACACAAATGTAACCTCTTAATGGTGTGCTGTTCCACAGAGGATTGAGAGTCTGTGTGAGACTGGAGCTGAGGATCGGGCTGATCCAACCGTGTCTCTGCAATTCCCCTCCATCGACCTCACTCCAGCCATCACGGTTATCAAGGACTACTACTGCCAGCTGGCTGAAAGCCTACAGGTACATTATAGATATATTTAGAGCCTGTACTCTACCCTGACACTAAACCTTTTAAACATGCAGTTGTGTGGACATGGTCACTTTACACAGGCCAGGAAAGATTTATTCTGTTCAACAACAAACAAGAGAGTACGTTTTGTCCATGGTGTAGCCTTCATATAAAAAAAAACAAAACAACAACAATAAGCAGAAGCCAATAATGCTTTCAATTCCACTTTAATTCCATTTCCTATATTTCCTAGATATAAATATTAGACACATTTATTTGAGTAGAAGTCATTCATATTTATTCTATAGACATTAATCAAGCATTTACATTTCCATCCTAGGTTTTCATTCAATTATTAGAATTTCAAGAGAATTATAAACTCAATGCTACATTATTTAACTTTTTTTTTGCCGCAACTGTGTATCCACTGTCCTGCCCAGTAATCAGGAACACACACACTCTTTCTGTCTCTTAATTCTCTTCCCACTGTGCAATCGTGATCTTTCACACATCTCTGTGGGGCCAGCATCTGTGTTATCTTTTTTTACTTTGCCTGCTCTAGAAAATCTCTGTCCACTGCTTATTTTCCAGCACAGAGAACTGTAATATGTTCAGTTGTTTAGGAAAAGAGAGCCTTCTTCAGAGGTCATACTCTTGCACCAGTCCCCTTTGACCCTGTCTACCTCTAGAATGCTAGATCTACATTGGGTCATAGCCAGTAATCAGTGTTCTGGCCTCCTTCCCAGGCTCCTTGGCAGTTTGGTAAGAGGGAAGAGAACTGTTGCACTGGGAAGTTGGCTTCAGGAGTCTCTAGAGAGACTTCCGTGTTTGTGAATGTGTGTATATTAGAGAGATTTTCAAAGACATAAAAGAGAGTGGGTTTTCCTTTCTGGACAGCAAACTTGAACTCTTCCAGTGTTTTCTTTATAACCCTGATCTCCTTTGTACTTTTTGTCTACTTTTCTCCTGCCCTGTGGCACCTGGATCCAGAGCCCATCTTTGAGTCTGGGCCTCATTACTTCTCCAAACGGGCCAATTGTCTTAGTCACAATTGATTGTGATTGGGTCGTGGACTAATGATAATTACAAGCTGATTTTGGCTCATCATGCTAGCTTACGTGATGGGCCCTCATTTGCTTTTCTTTCACTCTTATTTATTCTTGGGTTAATTGGGAACAAGTATGAGGTAATGAAAGTGGGGATTAATCGGCCACGCTCACAACCTACTCTCTGTTTATGCCAGAGTCACTTTGTGCCGCAAGATGATCTGAGTGATTGAACATGACTGATGCAGTATGCTTTTTCTTGTGTCAATAGTTTGAGTCCGGTACCGTTGCAATTGCCAGAGGAGAACAGAAGGGGAGGAACTTGGAAAAACCTACTGGAGGGATGGTTAAGGATAATTTAGAGGTGATGGACGTGAATGGTCTGAAGGAGCTGGTGAGTGACACTTCCTCAGTGCTGCACTTTAGCCACCGACATGCTGTTTTAACAGACAGATCCGTCCAGTGTTGTTTCTGAACATTTTAATTTCCTGTGATTTCAGATGATTTGCAGCCCATGCTGGCTTCTGCCAGATTAGTGCTAAAAGCCTTTCAGTGTTTTTGCTATAAAGATTCAATAGAGTGCTTAGGATTCAGGAGAGGTCAGAAGGCTGAACAGGAACACGAGGGAATAAAGTGTGTGTGTGTTCCTGTGACCGGAATGTTTACACTTAGTGATAACACTGATGTGAGTGCTGCAGCGTCTCCATACGAGTGTTTATCTGTCTTCTGAAGTTATCACATTTCACAGTCTGCCAGCCAGATCTTCCCCGTTTACACTTTATAACACTTCACACATTCCAGCTGAGTCTCAGGAGATGGCAGCAGTAATAATGCAGCATTGTAATAATAACTCACCTGTCAACTGTCATTTCTCAATGAAGATTTTATTTCTAACTGTTTTATTTGTAAAATCTGTTTATGAAGACACTTCTAGTACATAAGTTATTAATAAATAAAATATAATAATAATAATAATAATAATAATAATAATAATAATAAATTCTTATTTGCTAAAGAGAGAAGCATGAGAAGCATCTTGAACCTGAGCATGGCATGATTAAGAACCATTCATTGCTCTCGGTTTACATTTTAGAGGACAGGAAAATCATCAGTTGGTCACAGCTGACACCTTTTCACTTGCAATAACAAACACAGCGGTTTGGTTCTAATTATGTTGGTTGTAGTCACAGCCCACTCTGAAAATAAACAGAAAATAAACCACTCTGCCTGCTTTCATAACACGTGTGCTCTTTCTTAATCTGCTGCATGCCGGCCAGCATTGATGGACAGACTGTGTTGCCCCGCCCTGCCCTGCATTCTCCTCTTACTTCTCTCTCTTTTACACATTTTAAGAAATTTTCTTTCGTCCTTTCTAATTCTATGCCATTTCTTCTTCATGTCCACCTTGCAATTTTTTCTCTGTTCTCTGCCCATCTCTCTCTCTCTCTCTCTCTCTCTCTCTCTCTCTCTCTCTCTCTCTCTCTCTCTCTCATTGTCTGTATTTCTTACTGTCATTCTCATCTTGTGGATAGTGCTTGCTGCTAGATGACAGATTTCTTCCTAAGATGCAGTATAGCTAAACAAACTGTTAATGGTAAAAAGGGGTCATCCTGCTTTTCTTGAGCTTAATGTAAAGCTGGAGGCGTAGCTGATGTCTTCCATCGTCAAAGGACACCAATCACCTCACCAATCAATCTCGGAGCAAATCGGCGACCACCTCTGTCGTGTGGCTCATCGGCAGATAATAAGGCTGCTTGGAGGCTGCTGTGATCTACCTCAAAGAGAAACAGAGCTAGGTTTCTCCATCCATCTCTGCCAGCTGACTGTTTAGCTTACCTGATTACAGTAATTATTCACAGCATTAGACTGCCCTGAGGTGGGCCATATAGCTCTCTGCATTCTGTTTGTTGTAAAGAACAAATGCAACTTGACATTCTGACAGTCTTCTTGTGCACATGCATACCATGTAATGGCAGCCTCGGATTTTTATGGTGATAGACAAATTTTCAAAACAAAATATGTCAACACTCAATATGAGTCAGACTCGTATCTGTTAACATGTACAGTACACTGGAGGTATAACCATTTCTTCCACATGTGATCCTAGATTGCAAAGCTGCAAAAGGAGCTTGGTGACCTGAAGGCATGTGGTGAGGATCTGGGGGCAGAGATTGAAGCCAAAAAAGAGGCTCATCTGCTGGAAATTGAGGAGCTAGAAGTAAAATGCTAACTATTAGAGTAAAAGATTTCATGCAGCAGAACTGTGGAAGGGCATGAACCCATTTCACTAAGACAGTCTGTGTGTTTAGACCTGCATCTGCCAGCTAGAGGAAGAGGAGGCTGACTTACAAACACAGATGAAGGAACAAAAGAGAGAATACGAAGAACTGCTCAACGAGAAGATGGCACTAGACGTAGAAATTGAGTCCTACAGGTAAGATTCAGACCAAATTCAGTGTGAAGATGCTCGTTCATGAACTAGGCTTAATTAGTGAAGAAAATGTTAAATCCTAAAAATAAATAAAAGGAGAAATGAAAACAATATATCAATCAACATGATATATGAAAAATACATGCTGGAAAGTATATGAGGAAAAACCCAGTTCCTGCTCTGTTCAAATGTAAGTCCCAGTGGACAGAGTAGGAATAGCAAAAATGAGGTCATTGTGTGGAATCACACCTAAATGAACCCTTGTTTAGATGAAGACATTACTAAGAATACACTTACAAGGAAAAACTCGTTTAAGACGGAAGAAGACGGTTGCAGGAAATGCATCCGTCTGCAGTCGTAGAAAACCATGATGCCATTTCCTGTATCCTTGAAGGCACGTGCTTCCACTGCATTGTTATTTGTCACCTGTTGGTATGCGCTGTGACGCATGTGGTCCTTCTAAACGTTTGCACACAATGGTTCATTAAAATAGGCGGGAGGCAAACTTGGCCTTGTCAGACTGTTAATGTCACAGCTCGCTGTAAAAAGCAAAAGCATGTCTACATGTGTGTTTGACCCATCATAGTGTTACCTTTTTTCTTAGTTTTATTATTAGTATTAAACTTTACACACTGTGGGAAAAAAAGGGCGCATTTATTTTGATGCTATTTCATCACAGTCCTTATGAATCTTATGAACATTATAGTGATCAAATGTAGCCTGGGACTGTCGTCAGTTGATAAAGACTTTGTCATAGATGCTGTTTTGTGTTGGAGCTAAGATTAAGGGACTGCAGTGTTACTTGTGTTTCTTCTTTTATATCATTTTTCCAGGGCTTTGGTGAAGGTGGAGGTGGAAAGGCTGTGTTACTTGTAAGAGCAAAAGACCCAGACACACGTATAATGTCCCGTGTATTGAGGCTGAACTAATACAACACTTGCATCAAGGTGCACTTTTAAAAGATGTATGTATCTATTCCCATTGTCCAAAGATAAACCATTTCTGATTGGCTAAGAATGACACTTAATAATAATAATAATAATAATAATAATAATAATAATAATAATAATAATCCTGGTATGTATTCATTACTGTCATTTTCAATGTTGCAAGACTCATGAAGGGTGCTATACATAGATCTGTTTGTTTTTACGAATAACCATTTTCTTAATCTTAACATTCAGTAGAATCCTCATTATTGTGCGAATTTGCTAAATTGATAACAATAATAAAAAGCAATATATACACAACTATTATTAACATTAATTCTTCCTATTCGCTTATATAAAAATTTTTGTCTCCAAACTGTTGCTGTGCAAATAAAAAATAAAAAAAACTGGAAACTCTTTAAAAGTTTGCTGTGAAGAGATTCATGTTTAAAAAAATTAAATAGGAAAATCAGACACAACCTTTTGAGCAAATACAGACCTACACTAAAAGATAAATGGCATCTTTCCAGACCATTGATAATGTTCAGAGCAATCAGTGGCTGTTAACCACACACTTGTGAAAGAAGGGAATTGTCTGAGCTTTGCCGTGTGGGTGTAGTAATTTCCCTATATAACTTTAGAGCTATATAGGGAAAACATCTTGCAAAACAATGAAACACACATTCATACAAACACAGAATGAATTTGGTAATGTTGCCCCACCCCCTGAATTCTGACCTGACACTGATCAATTACATCCTCTTAAACCTTTGCCCTGTTCTGCACTGTCCAAATGCTACTGAGTTGTTGTTTTTTTCTGTTGTTGTTGGTAGTGGAGGTGCAACTTAATAAACTTGTCAAATTCTATGATTAAATCTTTTGCTCAATCTAGTTTTTCCCCTTTTTCCAATTTTGCTGACCACCTGAGAAATCTCTTAAATGTCCTTCCTTTAACCCGTCTCAACTTATGCCCTTTATACATTACTCATTTGTCTTCCAACTTAACTTTGCATGTAAGCACTCTGTGCTATGAGATAACAATATCACTGTGCGCTAGCTCTGCAAAATGTTACTAATAATAGATCAGATAGGATTACAGCTACTGGTGAACTGGTTGAATTTAAGATTTTCCTTACAGACCTACTCAGGCAAACTGACTACTTTAATTGTGTGGATATGAAACATGACAGACATGGGAGGAAGCCACTCTGTCTTTGGGGCCCTTGTTTTTGCTGCTTAGGCACTCCATCATTCTTAGTGCTTCAGGGCACCAGATTTCTAGGACTTGCTCCCCCAGCCACCGTTGTCACAAATGCATACACATGTGCCTTCTGAGACCTTCTGGTGAAGTATGGCATATTCAACCTGGCCCCTTGGGCAAGTGGGCAGTTCCTGGCCTTTACAGGGTTCAGTGGAGGGGGAGAGCAAGCAAAAGCCTGACTGTGGAGCTTTTTGGTAGGATTTATGTCAGTTTGACTGTGTATTTTTCTGTCTCGCTCAGGTTGTTCTCTCTGGGCTGACGTCTCTGTCTCTATTAACATGTTGTATTCTAATTAGTTCCTTAATATGTTCACTGCTTGTTGAAGCACAAATTAGATTTGATAAAAGTGTTTGTACACTTGTAATTTCTTATGCAAATGTACATCGTATTCTTTTCTAAACAGTGTAATTACATTTTTCATTTTCATAATTTCACTTCTGGCTCAGTGGAAAACAAGCGCGTATCGACGCTAAGATGGCCTCATTAAAATGGAAATGATTGCTCTTTGGCACAGCACTCCAAAACACTGATTTAATGGCCTGATTGTTGATTAAAGACCTGCTGCTGGTGGTTTGGGGATTCATCAAGCCTTTCCACTTGCCCCTCCACCACACCAGCATGATAGCTGTTAACCCTTACGGCCCAGCAGCACCTTTAAGAGGTTCGAGGTCATTCCTCCCTTTAGACCCAAATCTTGAGTATTCAGTCATGATCTCTGTCATCAAAGAGCCCCAGGTCAGTGGTCGCTGACTGGTCTGGCCTTTTAATCCCAATACCCTTTCCTGAGGATAGAGTATGAGAGAGGAGAGAGTGGGAGCGTCATTCATGATAACAAATAAAAATCGGCTTTCTTTTAAGCAAGGTAGCACATCTGATACCACATGTGGGACCACAGTGCTTGACTGCATGAAGAGCAGACATTGCTTATGCCTGCTGATATTTGATCCAAGTAAAACAGGCCCTATCAGTCAACACCTCTTCTGCCTGGGACATGAAGAATTGAATTAGAGAATGGTGCTGGTGCTGACCTGAGCAGCTTGTATAACTCAATTCAGCTCTCATCTCCTGATAGGTGTACTGAACAGGGTTTATAATAGCCCAATGGCTATGCAAACAAACAGTGGTGAAAGAGAGAAATCAGTTACAATTCAATACAGGTTTTGCAACAAGAATGCATTAAATTAGATATTTAAACTGTAAATAAACATAGAGGGAAGTTACAGTGATTAAGAATAAAATTGAAGACTAAAAATATACAAAAATAGCAAGACTGTTGAGATGTACTTTCCTAAGAACAGGACACAAATGATGGGAACTTCTCTTTCTAGCGTGGCTGAGATTCAAAAAGGAAAGCCTCTATTTCTCTCGCTCTCTCTTGACTTGCTCTTCCTTCTATTCTTAGATTCACTGTGATATAAATTCCTGAGTAAACATTCTCTCTACATTGGAAGAGTTATACTGTGGTGTATTCCCTGGTCTACAGTGTTTGTCTTGATGAGGTGGTTGGAAATGTTAAGTTTTCTAATGACAGTTGTTTCATTAATGATGAGACTGCTGACCGCTAGATGACTCTTAACTTCTTCCAGCTCATGAATGAAGTAGATGCGCTGTGGAATTCCATTTTATCTGGAGGTGAGCTGATATTTTATATATAACTGGCATAAATGGTTTTCACACTTTGTTAATGTCAGTGCCTCGTAATATTTCAGCTCATTCATGGTTAGCTTATTTATATTTCCCAGATTTTTTTAGCGATAAAGTTCAGGTTGGGGTAGTAAGGGTTATGCATTCTTCTAATGTGCCTAATTAAGCTATATCACATGTTGAACTTAGCGGAAAATGGGGAAAGTCTTGGCGCATTGCTGCATGTGATTTGGCAGCAGTTCCATTTTGGAGTGGCATTCATTCACCCAGTAAGCTTAATTTTGTTTTGTCAGTATGTCTCACAATTGTAACACATGCTCTAGGCAGCTACAGAAGCTGTACAGTGTGCCCCATTAAAAGCTTCTTAAATGGATACAAAATAACACATGAAAGAAGTGACCTTTTTTCTGCAGGAAATGCAATATGGATAGTTTTTGAATGTATTTATTTATATTTTGCTCCCTTAAAATTAATATTATTTAACACCTGAACAGGAAAATGTATCATTCATGAGTCTCTTCTGCAGGTTTCGAGAAAAATACAGAAGAATCTTGTTCCCCTTTTCCATGCAGAATATTTTGAATTCCTATTAATTTGGAAGCATCTATGCCTCATTATCTGGTTGAAAGCTTTATTTAATCCAAGTCTTAACCATTTGGCAGAAGTATTTAAGTTTTTGGCTGAAATGTCCTTATATATCAAAATGTAACTCAATTTTCGATATGAGCACGCAGTATATCTGTCCAAGAGTATAAATGTTTCTGGCTTTTGAACTAGAACTCTTAAAATAATTTTGGGCACATACTCATTCATTGAGCACAGGTCTGTTTACCCTCAGTACTGACAGGATTCCCCGGTAAGCAAAAGGCTCTGTTTTAGCTTTAGTGAAGTGATGGTATCAGATTTGGCGACCGCTCTGGGTATGTGTTGGTACCTGTCCAGTCTTATTGATTAAAGTGTCTGTTATCTTGCATCAAGCACCTACTGTAAAGGGATTATTGCACATTATATGCCCCTCATTATCTGCCTCAAACTTATGGATGACTTTGCAGAGAGAACCAAGTGCATATAGAGCTTATACTTAACAGCCAGTGATGGCTTAGAAGAAGCTTAGAAGTTGTATTGTATTGTAGGTTGTATTTTATATCCATATGCTTTGGAATAACCCAAATAATTTTTACTTTGTTTCATGCATTGTAATTCCGAGTGTTAAGTAACCATTAAATGTTCATTATGGTATTGATTTTCTTCAATCACTGACTCTACTAACTGGAGGTTCACGAGACGCTGTCAAACCTCTGTTTCTTAACAAAACAGTTCTTATATCAATCTCCTGCAACATCTGCTGCCAATTTGGCAAATATTCCCACAGTCTATTCACAAGGGCTCTGGGGGTCTGCCTGCTGGGAAGGAAGAGGGAATACCAAAGAGGCAGACCTATCGAATCCACAGACTGATAAATGAGGGGTTAAAACAGACCTCATCGGTAAACGGACATTTCTGAGCACTACTTATTTGAAGGGCTAATAATGATGCTGACACTCAACCCTCTGGGAGACTCAGTTGGAGAAGCCAGAGCTGAGGGTGAGCCATGGAGGAAGTTTACACTCCAACATGCCAAATCTAAATGTATTCAATCATCCAACCAAATGCAGGGAGGCTTTGAGGCAAACCAGAAGCAGTGGCTACTTATAATAAAGACAAATGTGGAGTAGAGGTGCAAATTTTACCTTTTAAAAAAAAAAAGGTTTTTTTTGCCATAACTGAGCAAATCTACACAAACTCTCCGGTGGTTCAGCAATAAATTGAGAAATTGTATATATATATATATA
>MU530557.1:2186444-2246912 GCA_024362625.1 Silurus asotus
ATATGTATGTGTGAAACATGTGTGTGTGTGTGTGTGTGTGTGTGTGTGTGTGTGGTGTGTGTGTGTGTGTGTGTATGTACAGTATATGTATAGGATGCACATCTTGTGGCTGTCAGTGTATTTGACCAATCTGTTACTGGATCGATTCACATTCAGCTTGCAAGAGAGGTACTTGACAGTGAGAGAGAGAGAGAGAGAGAGAGAGAGAGAGAGAGAGAGAGAGAGAGAGAGAGAGACTGTGTATTACAGGCTTAAATCGGAAAGAGTGTCAGCCAGAGAATGGTGCTGATCGGTTAACACTTCCTCAGCCTTTCTCTAAAGGACATCCTTTGCCATGGCAACTGCATAAACATCAGACTCTCTCTCTCTCTCTCTCTCTCTCTCTCTCTCTCTCTCTTTTTTTTCTCTCCCAGGGTGAATCTGCAGGGAATTTTCGAAGGTGCAATTTATGAAGCATCATCTAGGGATTATGCTTCTGTGCAGCAGAACCAGACTGCAAAGATTTTCAGAGCCCCAGGGAAGCTGGAACAGTGATTGCTTTCTAAATAGGTTAATATTGGTCTTGTGGGCACACAGCGTGCATGAATATTTTGTGACCTTCCAATGTCTATACTTATTCTCCAGAATCTTACCTGCTTTATATATTGATAGTGGTCCAAAATTATTAAACCTTTTTAAAAACCAAATCACTTCAGTTTAAATATTCCAGTAAATAAGAATTCTTTTTTTTGCAATAGATATCCTAGCATTGACTGTTTAGTAGGTTGATACATCGTTTGTCTGAACCTAAGCAGCAGTCTTGATTGAATTAAAGTTTTTAAAAATATAAAGTGAAATTTTAAGTGACAGCTATTATACACTAGCTCCTATGCTTCCAATATTGAGGAAAGAATATTGACAGATTGATATAAAACTCAATCCAGAGTTTTATAAAGAACCTTTAAGACCGGATAACCATGAATGTTGGCTCTACTGCCATTTGCTGTTGTGCTACAGCTAAGCTTTAAAATGTTTATACAAAAGATGATGAACCATGCAAATAGGTGAAATTAATGCTTTTTAATATCCACAGCAAGGCTATATTTTAGCTGATGTTGTCTTACTTGCATTAGTTCAATTTACCAGGTGTTTTGTTTATTTGCTGGCACATCTGTTGCATTACAGGTTAATGGTAAACTTTGTGGCTCAAGGCTCATCCAACTGTGAAATCTTAATGTAATTTAAAATTAACTAGATTTCTGTATTAATGGCAGCCAGAGCAATGGGCACATCATATGACCTAAAGTCCTGTAGATATATCGAAAGTATTTCAAGCCTGTTTATGACCTTGAAATTAAAAGATGTTTCAAGTAATCAGTTGTTCTATGTCTCAAGGATGTACATTTTTCTAATTATCTGTTAACAGATTAACAGATCATGTATTATAAATAACTACCCATTTAAATAGATAAGGAGGTACAATATTCTTGCAAAATGTCAGAATTGTTTGCAATGTGCACAAATTCATATCAGCTAAACATGAATTTAAAAGAACAAAAAAAAAAAGCATCTTCAAACCTGCAGTTCTTGTGGGATGTTACCAGTCTGCAGTGGTTCAAAAAAGGGAAAAGTGGTGAACTGGTGAAAGCATCATGGGTGGCTAAGGCTCATTGATGCATGTGGGGAGCGAAAGCTGACCTGTGTGGTCCAATCCAACAGACAGCTTATATTGTAAAATTAATTAATGCTGTTAATGCTCTATGGGTCAGGACTGTTTTGGCAGTAAAAGATAACCAACACAATATTTGGGTAGGATGGGTGGTAGGATACATATTTAATAAAAATAATTATGAAAATATTTTGGTCACATTTACTTTAGGTTTAAATCCAAATACAGGTTTTATATATTTAATTGTGTTTGTAGTTAATTGTTGCCTAATACATGCTGTCAGTGTATTTTTGTTTACATGTTACATAAGTTCTTTTGGTTTTGGATTTCTAACTTGCATTAGATCTTTTGGTTTTGGGTTTCGTACTTTGTGGAACATAAAAAAGTTCATTATGCTAACATTCTTCACAAATGTATAAATCTTTTGATGAGCACAGAGATGAAAATATATTTCTTACGGACATTTGTTTACTGGGGTTATGATATATTTGCACTATGTGCATTGTCGGTGCAACAAAACACTGGTGGCATACCAAACAAGATGGCATCAACATTTCAGCTTTTTTTTTTGTTAGTTTTGAGAAAATTGGTGCAGAGAAAATGACACACAATTGAAATATTTCTGAACTACGCACACAGTTTGGTAAATCCCTTTAAGCTTGTGGTTTGTAGTTGGTGACACAGAAACAAAATTTCTCCAATTATCTCAAAATCTGCAAGCATACCTTTGTCATGCTGCCTGAATCCCTAACAGTCACACCTACTTTTTCAGAAATGTTCATATTCACTTTTTTATTTATTAATTTTTTATCACATGACTTAATGTCATTTTGTTGCATCATTTCACCATTGATATGAGCAAGATCTTGTTTTTAACATCAAGCATTTCAGTGTAAAATGTGCTTGTGTAACATTTTTTTGTTTCAATATTACCCCTTTCACATTACAAACACTTTGTATTAATCATTTTTTTTAATACCCAGGGAAATCAAACGACTGTCAATATTATCTATTCATTGTAGTTGTATAAATGCTATACACTTAAAACAAATTTTAAAACAATTATACCCTACATTTTGTGAACAACTGATCATCAAAAACCTATGTGAGTCTTTGCTAAACTACAAAGCATTGCAATTTCCCTTCATTGAGGGACCAAATTGGTTAAAGCATGAGAATTCACTTAAACCCAAAGCAAGGTCCATGAAAACATGGTTTGCCCAAGTTGGAGTGGATAAATTTAAATGTCCTGCATAGAGCTCTGTCCTCAACCCCACTAAACACCTTTTAGATCTTTTGGAATACCGAGTGAACACCGGGTCTTCTCACCTGACCCAAGTCCCTGACCTCAATAATGATCTAGTGGCTGAATGAGCACAAATTACCACCAGAAAGACTGCATTAAAATGTAGATTTTTTTCACATACTTTCCACACATATTTGTATGTGATGTAATGTATTATCTACTGGTTTAGGAAGGAAAAAATCAATCAAGCAAAAAAACTATGGTAAAACCAGAAGAGAAGGTTACCCCTAAATCAACTCAAATACTCCAATTACTAAATAGCACCATCAGCAAGCTTAGCCACCCATTTACATTCTCTCAGCAACACATGTCAGCAGTGTTGTGCTAGTTACCAAGATATAGTAACTAGTTACAGTTACTAGTTACTTCATTCAAAAAAACTGAATAAATTTCTGAGATAAAATACAAAACAAGCTGATAATATATTCAGAATCAAAAACTAAAGTGGCTTCTGCATCATAAAAGCTGTTGTGTTGAGCCCTTAAAATGTTCCTTTCATAGCTTAAGTATGAAAACTATCAACAATGTACAACATAACACCGGGTTAGCTTCTAGCCTAATCGAGGCATGGAGTTTTTGGAGGAGCTTCGACAGATTGGGGTTCCTGTTTATCGCAGTAGATACGAACCAGACAGACACCGCTTACATTTGACTAAAACGTTTTTGTCTTTATGCTCAACTACAGTGAAATAATGAGCATATTTCCACTTTGAGAAACTCGTCTTGCTCTCGCCTCGACTCGCTATTACTGCAGCACAGACATAAATGGCTTCTTCACAGTGCGTCTTCTTTGTGTTTACAGTGGTTCATCCACCAATCCTACAATGCGTCTCTGATGTAAACAGGTCAGAGTAGGCTGCACTTAAGCCAAAATTTATTTATTTAAAAAAGTAACAGACAACATACCATACAGTAACGGTAACAGAGTTAATTTATTTAATGCGTAATGCGTTACAGTATTAGTTACTGTCAAAAGTAACTGCGTTACAGTAACTAGTTACTAGTAACTCGTTATTGCCCAACACTGCATGTCAGTATAGGCTGCTGGCAGAGGAGCATGATGCTGAAGACATGATAGATGTGCTGGAGCAGTTTATTGTTTAATTACCCATAAAGATAGCAGAATAGGTAGAGTGCCAACATTCAGCATTAATAAAAGAGGTGGTGTATCCCCCTCTTTCTCTCACTCTTGTTCTCACCCTTCCCTTACCCCTACACTACAGAAATAGGGGCTACTTTTCCCCAAATCTTACCCAAATATTGTGCTACCTTCCCTCACATTTATGTCAGCCTTTTCTCTTACACTGCTGGGTGAAACTGTTGGTCTGCCGACTGGTCTTCTGACATTTAAATTCCATTACCAATGCCACATGTTAAAGCAAGGGCATTGGATTAGCTCTCCTAACTACCACAAGCCACCTCTTATTGATCTGGAATGTATCATATACCAGTGAGTATCTATGCAGATACATACCATGCACAGTCAGATTTGATGTGTATTTAGACATGCGTCTAAATGGGAATATGCGCATGCATCCTTTTTTTTAGAAATAAATTAGACACTACACTTTCTCAACAAAACCAACAAGGACTTCTTAGAATCTGCAGCACTTTGCTTCACAGAGACATGGCTAAGTCTGGCAACGCAGTCCATCTACTGGCCTTGCAGATTTAATGTGCAGATTGTATTCCAACACAAACAGGAGAGTCAGCGTCAGAGTTTTCATGTAAATGTTGATTGGTGCACAAAAACAGTGAGCCCTTCAAGAGGGAATAACACTCTGGATGACTGCTACACAGTTTAAAAGGATGCCTACCACTTTGTTTCCCAAACTACTCTCAGCTGCTTTGACCACTGTCTGGTTCACCTCATTTCTACATACAAACATCAGTTAAAATCTTTTAGAACCTACAGTCACTACAGTGGAGAAATTAACAAATGCACAGACTGGGGTGTATCTGAAGTAGCAGTAGACAACCTGGATGACTCATATAAGTTTTTTTAAAGACATATAAATCTCCATTTGCAGAAAATGACAATACAGAAGGACAAAGAGGCAGCTTATAAGAGTGGAGGCAGGCCTCTATACAACAAAGTTAGAAACCAAAACTGCAAATAGAATTATTCTGAAAATTTAAAAGCACATTCTGAACCAATTTTAAGGCACCATCTCCACACCCAGACACCAGAAACTGGCTAAAGATCTGAACACCTTCTATTATACGATTGAGAAGCACATTAACCATCTGTTAAATCCTCTCCCCCAGCCTCCATCCAACCACCTCCCACCTTTCCTGCTCTGACAATCTAGTGAGATGATGTAAGGTGACTATAGGTGTAATGATACACGTATTCTTCCAATCCATTTCGATAAAAGATTGTTCAAGCTCCTCCTTACACTTTGACTGCAATACACATACAGCATGCTTAGCCTAGCCTCTGTCTGGTGAACGTCATCAATGTGAATGAGAAGCCAGAGCTTGAAGACCCACCCTTATCATTAAGGTCTCCTGTTTTAGAACACTCCTGTTTGAGGCCTACAGCCCTGAGCAGGTGTCTTTTTCCTGCCTGAAAACCTTTGCAGGCCAGTTACACCACATCTTTACACTGATCTTCAGTAGATCACTGGAACTGAGCATGGCCTCATCACGCTTCAAGCACTCCACCATAATACAGTTTTCCCAAAAAAAATGCATCTCTGGACTTATTCCAGACCAGTTGCCCTTACCTCTGTAGTAAGGAAGTAATAACAGGCTCACTGCCTACAGATCAAATAGCTCTGTGGAAAATGCTATGAACATCAGGGTGCACCCTATCCTGAAGCATCTTGACTCACCAGCTATATATATATATATATGCACATATACTATTTTTGGATTTCAGCTCAGCCTTTCACACGATCATTCCAAACATTCCAGGCATTCTCACCAACAAAAAACAGTAGGTAAAATTTGGGATATTCGCATCCAGCACTCAAAGGAGTCCCCAGGGATGTGTGCTCTCCCCTCTACTCTTTTTAGTTTACATTAATGACTGCACTTCTACTGACACATCTGTTAAAATCCTGAAATTTGCTGATGACAACAGTCATTGGCAGAGGTGAAAAGAATAATTAAATATTCTACTCAAGTAAATTGTAAAAAGTAAATTCAATTTTACATAGTAAGATTACCGGTCTAAAAATCTACTCAGGTAAAAGTAAAAAGTACCTAATTTGAGAGCGGTAGAATTTACATCTTATGTAGTTCTAAAATGATAAGTATTGTAGATGTAAAACCTAGTTTTTATTGAACTAACAGCTTTAAAATATAAAATGCAAGATTTGAAGTGGGCTTGTATTAGGTATCCATGCCTAGCCAGCGTATTACCTAAGGCAGAGATTGCTCAGCACTCTCCCTGTTTGGAAGAGCATAGAGATACACTGAGCATGTAGACAGCAACAAAAAAAAACAACAACATTTTATCTCCCTAAAAGAAGTCTTTTTGCTGTGTTACTCTCTTTGTGCTCAGCACTGTAGCTCTTAGGCTATGTCCCTGCACTGTGATCTGCTTCTACAGACTAGAAGAGTGCAGAACACTGTCTTCTATAGATAACACTTGGACTAGGAACAAGTACCTTATTCAACCATGCTTTAAAACAACTGAAATATTACATTAACATTCACACAGTTCAATTTGATACAACAGTATATGACCTCATATACTTACATTTACCTTGCCTATTTACCTACTTACATTTAAACAGGTGGTAATTTTAATGGGATTATTAGCATTATAAACTAGAAAAAAACAAGTCATATTCTGGCTACAAATAAAACAAACTTTACTGATTTTTATAGATTCAGTAGCCATGAAATGAAGCAAAAACCTGTGATCTCCATGACTTGTTTTAATGTAATGCATTTTCACAGCAAAAAAAAATCTCCTGTTATAATGTCATTTATAATAGAAAGAAAAATAGCAAGTGCAGATTTAGAATTCAAACAGTGAGTAATAATTATTGCATATACAGTAAGAGACAATAAAGAACTCAATTTGAGAAGGTTATTGTATTACCTGAAATTATACATACTATATACCGTTGTATAGGTTCTCTCACACACAGACAACTGAAATACTGTCTGGATTATTGTAATCAGAGTAATAATAAGATAATAAAAATGACATTTGACACATTAACAGTGGCAGAAAGAAATTCGGACATTAGCTTAAACAGCGACCATCGAATCAGTGATTTGAACCAAAATCATTTCTATTTGTCAATAATTTAGGCTGGTTTTATTAACGAGTTTCTCCATTACTATTGCCCGATTGCATGGAAAAAAGATTTTTGGAAAGACTGTTTTAACTTCCAGTGGATGTACATCAGGGTGAGTAACTGATATAATTTTCATTTTATGTCCATTAAAACAGCTTCATACATAGATTTTCTAAGTGACTGTGATTTTCTACCTGATGCGTGATGAGTCAGAACTTCCAGTGCACAACGTTTTTCCTCATGCATTAGTTTAATTGAAATATTTTATTCAGTAACGGATATAATTTTTTTAATTAGCGGAAATTTTAAACTAATTTTAAGTTATGATAAAACAAAAAATGTATTATTTTAAAACTACTTCAAAAAGAAGAATGTAATTCGTTACTTTCCACCTCTGGTCATTGGTCCCATCCAGGAGGTGATATGATGATTCAGCATACATACAGTAAGTGAATCGGCTTTTTTTGTGTTTTAGACACAACAACATGGAACTTACTGGTGTACGACAATTAAGATGAAAAAAGTACAGATTTCTCTCTCATCGCTTCATATTCAAGGTTGTACTGTATCCAGCATTGCTTTCTTCAAGTTCCTTAGCATGACCTCTGCAAATACAAGAAGTGGGAGAAGAATACAACCTGCTTAAAGATCTGCTCTGCCAATTCTACAGGGCCACCACTGAATACATTCTGTGTGTATCAATCACTGTCTGGTTTGCCTCTGCAACCTAATTGAAAAACATAAACTCCAGAGATACTTAGCTTAGCAGAGCACATCATCGCGACCAACCTGCCCACCCTCCAGTATCTGTATATTGCCTGTGTCAAAAACAAAAAAGGTTGGGAGAATTGTGTAGGATCCCTCACATCCGACATACAGTCTGCTCAGACTCCTTCCTTCTAGCAAGTAATACAGACTGATAAAAACAAGCACTACCAAATTCCAAAATAGCTTTTTTTCCCAGCAGCTACAAAAGTTCTTAACCCCCTCACTAACCCAAATCTATACTGGAGTTTTTACTACTACACTAACTTTATCTCTACTATCACTAACTTTATCTACTTTGTACAATATAATATTCATGTGCAGTATTTTTTTTTTTTATTACTAACTGGACTATAACTACACTTTAATGTTTCTGTTTCTTTCTGTCGTGGCCAATGTGTATGGTCTTCTATGCTTGATTATTTAGTTGTGTTTGTATGTCCTGTTTAATTCAGCATTTGGTTTACTCCAAAATAAATTGATTCAGATTGATTCTAAAGGATTGATTCTAGAGGAAATTACTCAATTATTCATCCCAAAAGAACTGTTGTAAGTTATTATGGGCAGCTCATCTTAATGGTGAACAGTTAAGGTAAAATAAAAAACACAACTTATTCATGGCACATTTCTAATGGCCATGCATTTATGGCAATGCATGCAGGTGGTGTGTGACATGTCAAAGATATCAGCTGGTGGGTCCTACCAACACCGGAAAAGTGCAATCATGGCCATTACCAATAATCAAGGTCTCCTTTGAAAGAATTAGAATGGTCCTTGTCAGGCTGTGAGAGCAGACTGCAAAAGGGCACTGATTTGTTTTAGAATTGGTATGCAGTGATAACTGAAATTGCTGCCTTTGTGCAATATCACAGCATGTAATGTTGCAGAGGAACTATTCAATGTTGAAAGCTAGAAATCCTTAGTTGAAATCTTGAACGAGTTCCAGGCTGACCACAACATAAATAACTGGAGATTAAATCAATCCATACCAGTGTTTATCATTCATAAGTGGATGAGCTGGTGGAGCAGTTTAATAAAACACTTTGTTCCTGATGACACATGAAATTGGGATAAGTGGCTTGGTCCCCTGTTATTTTCAGTTCAAGAGATCCTGCAGGCCTCCACAATGTGTTTCTTATTTCAATCATTTTATTAGAAAAATGTAATATGTTTTTAACCTGAGAGTGAAACTAAACACATTTGGGCAAGGAGAATTTGCTACAGGCCCAAAAATGTATAAAAGGGAAGCTTGAATACAATTTCAACAAGGCATTTTGCTACCCCTGTCAAACACGCTAAGTGGCAAGACCCTTTGGAGTCACATGGTAAGCCAAGGACATTAACTATGGGGTCAGGGAACTAGACAGAGGTGCATAGTACAGCAAATATTTAACACCTCTCCTTAAACCATGAAAACAGGTGGTCCATATGGCCAAGAAGGAGTTGGGACTGGAGGTAAATCTAAAAAAAGCAACTCTATCTACCCCAGTCCCTTGTTCAGACTACCTTTCACGGTTGCAACAAGATTCAGATGTTTCACTCTCACCTCAGCCACATTAATCAAATAGAAAGCCATATTAAAACAACCCCCTGGGTTGTGGTGCATACACACACAAAAAAATTGTTTGGGGGTGCTCAAAACTTCCCAGAAACTGGAGTCAGGGGCACAATAGAAGAGTGTCAGGCCATCAAATGGGCAGTCTTCATTCTCCAACTCTATCTGCTGAACTGGGCCTTTACCCTGTAATTGGACCACACACCAAACCAGTGGCTCAATTGCACAAAAGATTCGAACACAGAGATCATTCAGTGGTGTCTGGCACTTCAGCAGTTTAAGCTTAAGTTTAAGAATATAAATAAAAAACTATACATCTCCCATACAACTCCTGTACATCTCTTTTTTCTATAATTCTTTCTCCTCTTTCTTAGAGTAGTGTTATACTTACAGTGAAGGGGAAATGTGATGCAACAGCATACAGAGACATTAGAAACAAGTGTGTGCTCTCAAATCTGAGGCAACAATTTTGGAAAGGCTATCATACAAAATGTGATCAAGTGTCCACAATCTTTTTGTCATATAGTGTATCTCTCTGCCATATCATCGTGTGATGTATGAAGAATGTTGTAGATTGCAATCCTTTAAAGCCTTTAATTTTTCTCCTACAGCACATGCTGTGGATCTTGTCACACTTAATCAGTGAATTTCACCAGCAGAATGAAGTGGTGCAGTAGTCATTGGCTTTGGTTGAGCTGCTGCTTGCCTGTAGTTTGATGATCCCACAGTCACTGACACTGACAGTATGGTGTGTTCTGTACATCTCTAAAGTCTGTGTTTATAGTCAATCAGAAACATGACAGAGCACTGCTATCAGCCCACACCCTGGAAAGAAGGAGAAAGAAAACACTCAAGAGTCTTTATTTAATAAACAATTCAGAAAAAGAAATGATCTAATTCCACACTTGCTATAATTTTTCAGTTTCTTCTTTACTCACCAGACATTATGCCATGCTGAGGTACTAAGTACCTAAAATAAATGTGATCAAATTCTAACTTAATCAACAGTGGCATTGTAGAAAAGTGTTAGCATAGCATGTTTTACTATCAGAGTGTTTAGCTTCTAGCTCTCAAAGGTTTTTACCTATATTATTTGAGCAATCATAAGAATCAGTGCAAAACAATAAGACAGCAGGTCCACTCCAGCTGCAGTCTAATTTGCTGTCAGCCGCACTCTGAGCTTGAGCTGCAAAAAGAAGTGCAGGCTGTTCTAGTAAAGCTTGTCTGACTCTGGCATTGCTGTGTTTATGTGTGGCTCAGCTGGCCATAAACATGGATAAGAAAGAGATGGGATGGCATTAAGACATCATTAGGAAGCGAGACAGTCAATCATGTCCTAAGGCAGATTTGGTACTGTATTGCATTCTTGAATAGTTTTATGAGATATAATGTAATCCTGATGTTTACAGATGAAACTATCTCTCCATTTTTTAGACAGCCTCATCCTATAGCATCTTCATTCTTATCCATTTATGAGTTATACTGTATATTGTCTGTATTTATAATAGGAATTATTATATTCTAATGTTACCGGTTTGGATTTTTTACTCTAATTCAGATTCTGTTTCACAACCACAGTATGTTGCATGCTTCCTTGTAATGTGTCATTTAATTAACATCTGCCATAATGCTTAGGAAAATCTGCAGTCTGTTTTTTTTTTTCTTCTTGTGTTTACAGCATTCCACAAAGCCACTGTTAAAAGCCACTTTTTAGTTAAAGCCATCTGACAGCGATCCCCAAGCTCCCCACCCCCATATGTAATCTTATGACTGCTCCCATCCTTTTAAGTTCTTAATGGCTGTCAGTGGCAGAGCTCTGGTTTACTGCTTCTGCAAATTGCAGGTCAGCTTGTGTTTGTCTATTGTTTATGCAGTAAAATCACTTTTGTGTTTAACTCAAATCAATATGTACCTTCACTTCTTTTCTGTTCTAATAGACAGGTGTTGAAATTAAACAGCTAATACTATAATAGGAGCACATTGTTTTTTTACATACAACAATGGCTTCATTGTTTTTTACAATTTGCAGCAAAGTGGTTTTGAGTGGCCATGCCACAATGGCATCATTTGTTTTTTCTAAAATCATAATGTTCTATTGTTACTATGTGGTATCTCCTTGGTGCACAGAACTAATAACCTTCTCCACAAAGTGACATGCAAAATTTGGATATCCATGTCATATCATTAGTGATGGCTGATCAGGCCTTAATATTTAAAATATATCTGTTTAAATCTGTATAAGGGTTTAGGAATGTATTCTATTTTTGAGGTCTTACCTATAACACAGTTTCTGACATTAGTTGTAAATATCTTCACCACCGTGTGTCACAGTTCTAATCTAATCTATGATTTAAAACATCTAATGTTAAGTAATTGATTTAAACCTTGGTCTTCAAAACAATATATTTGTAATGTAATAAATTTTATTTGTGTTCATTGTACAAAGACCCCCTTGCCAATATAAAATAAGTGTTGTTGTTTTTTTTATGTTCTACTTAGCACAAAGCCTTGTTCCATTTTACAATGTTACTAAGTCCCTATGGAGCCCTCCTGTTTACTGGAATAACCACAGCAATAATGATTACAGCAGCACCTTCACTCGCTGGAAAACTGAAGTCTTCCTGGTTGCAGTATTGCCTCCACAAATGCCATTTGTCCCAGTTGATTTCAGTAGTGTATGATATACAGCCTTGAGTCTTTCACAGACTAAATGCAATTACTTTCCATCTGAATAATATACTATAATAATACAATAATGGGTACATGTCCTACTGTGCACTGGCTTTGTTCCAAATCTTGCTGAAAAGACTAATCTAACCAAGTAATCTATTGAATGTCTAATTCTTGAGGACAAAGAAGGATAACTTTATTTTGCTCAACTTGGATTAGACAAATAATTTTTGTTCGGGACTCAGACACAGTCTCAGAGTTCAGGTTCATTAGTAGATGTTCTTAGGTAAAGGAGCAGATCTGAAGGTAACATGGATATAGAGTGTTTCGTGAACTGTTATATTTGTATGCTGGTCCCCTCACTCTCACGTGTTCACTAAGGTTTGTTGAAGATGGTGTGGTGGGCCGTCTCTTATCCAAGAGATCCCTCATGTATATGTTACATTCTGGTTCTTCCTTTTATTTATGCTGTCATAGCGAGTCTTGCCAGAGCCCCCAAATGCACAGTGTCCTAAATTTTAACACAACAATAAGGATACTTGATAATCCATATTTCTCTATCTCTCTCTCTCTATCTCTCTTTACCAATGACCACTGTTCCTGCCCCTCTTCACTTCTCGGATCGGCCCGCTTCATCCAGGCCTGGCTCTGGATGGTGTTCTTTTTGATTGAAGGCCACTCTGTGCTGCTGGGGGTTATTTCACATCTACAGCCTGGAGAGCCATGAAATAATGGAGTAACACTAGAGCTTTGAGGATGGATTAGTACTGTGGTTAATGTCAACAGTCTGCTACCCTGACACATGACTACAGTTTGCTCACCATCATTTAGCTGTAATAAATGGACATTTTGTGCCACCCAGATGAGTCTGGTTCCTCTCTAGGTTTCTTACTTATGCCATCTCAGGGAGTTTTTCCTTGCCACAGTCACTACCAGTTGTCTCATTGGGAACAAACTTATTCATTCCTTATCACCACATTATCTGTGTAAAGCTGCTTTGAGACAATGTCCACTGTTAAAAGTGCTATACAAATAATAATTAATTGAAAAATGAGTTGGGTTTTTTGGCATACTGATTTTACAAGGTAAAAGAGATCAAGGAGAAATACTTTGTGTCAAATCTTCTCTTGGCTCCTAGACACATATTCTTGAAGTAGCCCATTAAAGCATTCCCATGGGAACTTTGAATAAACCACAAGAAGTCAGCACTCCGATTGGAACAGTAACCAGAGAGGTAAACCTGGCTCCCAAAAAAAAAAACCGATATCACTAATTTTGCCTGACCACAATCTCACTGTCCCTGAGCTTGTGCTGGTTTTATTTTTATGATCAATTCAATGAACCGTCAGCTCTGCAACACTGCCACTGTTAACACAGCTGAGGTGCATTAGGCTTTTGTTGTTCTTCCTTTTTTTTACCCGGCTTCAGGCCCAGTACTGTAGTCCCAATGTTTTCCTTCCTTTTCGCTGCAGTGACAGAACTCAAGTGGCACCTTGTCGCAAATCGAATGCACTTAATTGTCTGTAATGTTAATGTTTATTCTGGAGATTTGACATTTTTAATGATAGTGATTTGACAATATGATATTTGATCCTATGTGGATTATTTCATGCTGCAGTGAAAGAGATTTAAAGCTTGGTCTCAGTTATCCCCCAAAAATGTATTGTTTTGATATTAATGTAGATAAAACCTTCTATAATATAAATAATGAAGAAAGATACTTAGCACTCATACATCTGACACACATTAGACACTTCTGTGATTTCTTAGTTGGACTCTTCACACATTTAGTAAAGTCAGTCTAAGCCAGAAGCACACTTAGATTTCAAGTGTCCACTAGATATTGTAGCAGCTAAAGTGTTGAGACCGCTTCACCCCTCAGAAGTTAGAGGAGCCATCTGTGATACTTAACTGCCTCCTGGCTTAGCCTCAACTACCAGAGCTACACTAAAACTTTGGCTCTTCGTTGTCATGTTCCATATCACCTTGCTGACCTTCTGTTCAATTATACAGCTGACCCGAGTTTGATGACATAACCTCTTCAGATTGGGGTGCGCTTGCCCTGTGGGGCGGCCTGTTGCCTGTCAGGCCATGTCAGCTTTGCATGTTAAGCAGACACTTCCCAGATCAGTCCCAGTGGGCTCAGTAATGCAGAAAGGCTCCAGGCAAACCTCTAATTTCCTTCAGACTTTACTCTTTCTTTCACTCTTTGAATGTACTGTCAATATCTCATTGCAGGTCAAAATGAAAAAAAAAACACAAAGATTTGAATGTTCTGATGTAAAATAGTCTTAATTGACGATAAAGCTTCTTAATAATTTTCTTAACAGTATGATTACCTGCATGTGGTACAGTTTGCAAAGAATTATAACCTAAACAGAGGCAGGAAAGATTCACAACATGGTTCTCCATATTGCTCGCAGTAGCAGACAATTCATTTGCCCTGTTTAAATCCTTTTTATCGGCCCTTTTTTAAGTCCGAACTCTGATCATAAATTGCAAACACCACTTTATAATTAATATTTAAATAAAACTTTACTTTATTAGTTGCATAAACATATAAACTCTATATTGTTTGTATAAACTGTTGAAGTGTGAGTTTGAAGCTGGAAGCATTGCAGATTTTTTTTGTCACATATACATTTTAGAAATAGACAACTTAACACTTGTTTCTTAAAATAATATTTTTAATATTACTTATTATCATAAAGATATATTTACACACTTTACAGAAATAGAAAATAAAAACACAAAGCTACGCATGAAAAGAAAAAAAAAAAAATAAGTACTCCAAGAGCTAAAGCTTATCTTTTATAAATTAGAACCAAAAAGCTCAAATATGTACACAGTATTTCAACCATTTCTGATACACTTTATTTATTTATTTATTTATTAAATTGTTTTTTTTTTTGTTGTTGTTTTTCTTTTTTTTGCCCAGTTTAACATCAAAACAGAGACAGAGACTGTACATTTGGCCTGGCGAGTTCTATGAGCACACACCTTGAACAGGAAAGATGAGGATTTAATACCATGTTTTACTGTGTTTTCCACATGGCCTAGTAATACTGGTGATAAGCCATAGCTGGCTGTGGACTATACAGGTATCCTCAGAAAATATATAAAAAAAAATCAGTGTGCTGAACAAACTGGCCATGTTTATGAAGAGATATATTCACATAGAGCTTACTTTAGTCTTGGGTGTGAAGTTTCATTAGAAGCAATAGGGAAAATCACATTATTCTCAGCCCCTCACCCATGGGATTTCAAAATGCAGTTATCCTGTTGATTGCTCAGCTAGTGGACATGTGTGAATATTTGGGATAGAATTTCAGCTATTTGATCCCAAAGACTCTACATTGCACATGCAAAGTGGTGCTTTATCAAAGGCAAGCAATCAAATGTGTTGCTTATCGGTTGTTTTCTTTTGTCTCGCTTGGTCAAGTGCGAGATAGCTAATAGGAGAGTGGAAAGATGCATTTATGACACTAAGGCAAAAAGAATTAAGTACTGCCTGCAGTCTTTGAGGTTTCCTTCTGTCCATTAGATACTCAAGTCTTAAAGACTAGAGTGTCTGCATTTCACTTTCATTTCACAGCTCTCCTCATACACAAACATTCACTCAACTCCTTTCCTTCTTACACATCCCATGACAGGCAACTGCACATTTCTATAACGAACATGATCCTAGACTAAACAGCATCTCTGTGAACAAACCAGTGGAACATGCTTTGAAGTGCATAGGACATTACTCAAGCATTGTAAGTGTGGTGTGCATCTGGGCAGCAACACATGAGGAACTGGGCAGAGGTGTGTCTAAAGTGAACTAAAAAGACAATTTCTCCAACATTAATGTAGTGCTTTGAGCCTGGCTGCATTTGTTCTCTTTTCACCACAAGCTTTATTAGCCTGGTTTGCTGATAGGTGGCTCAGGCTGCACCAGGCAGAAGAGAAAGGTGTGAAAGCTCTAATGTGTCCACAACAAATTGTGTGGTAGAGTTACTCTCTCAATTATTTTTTTTTTATGTCCACACACGGGTACACACGTAAAATACAGTTTTCCACACTGTATTTAAAAGTAAGCTTTGGACAACCAGCTAGACAAGAATCAGTCAATAAAATTGTCACAATACACTGGAAAATCATTACATGCCAAGAGAAAGTGTGTTCAGGATATATTTTTTCCAGCAGCATAATGGAATTGCAAAAGTGCAGCCTTGCATGCCCATACAGAGAGGTGCTGGAGCAAAGCTTCTAGGGGGTCTCTTCTATACCAAGCTTTGGATGTTGATGATGGATTTGTCTTTGTTGGACATGTGATCCAACAGATAGCCATCGCTAAGGGGTTTGTGTTATAAAGCATTGATTGGGTATTTTTTTTTATTTTATTCTTTTTACAGATACAAGACTTCAATTTTGCTGAAACAATAGTTTACTCTGTGAATGGGGTAACTCAGCTGGTGAAGATGTTGTAGATACATTCATGATGAACAATGTGGATGCAGAATGGATCCTGCATCTCTGTTAGGATCAGGAATGAGTGATTCAAACCCTGTCTCTTTGCTTTCATCCTATTTACTGTATCACATCAGACCTGGGGGAACTCGCTCATCTACTTGGATATTCTGCCCTATTAATGGATTAGACACACATGTCTCATTTTGAATGTGCTTATGTATTATCTATGTCTACATCTCTGTCTGAGAATGTACAAAATAATAACAATGAGACTGGAACTATTAGTATCTTCACATTATCCTATGATTTTATCATTTTTTCTTCAAGGTGAGCTGGCGGTGTGTTTTTAATGCTGTGGTTCTTAGGCACACTTTCATTGAGAGTTGTTCATGCTGCAAGGCGTCGACGGTAGTGGATTTTTTTTTTGTTTAAATTCCATATGGAGAAAAGGCTTATTGGAGGGTGGGGGAGGGAACTGGCTGCTGATTTAAGGAAAACACCAGCCGTGCTTTTTTAACAACACAATTATGCATATGGGTAACAGTCTTGTAAAATCCTCATGTCTCTGAATTATAGTTGCAGAACAAATAAGGGCCTGATTTTAATGGAACAGTGTCTGCTCTGTGGGTTATCTTAGATTATAGAGTGTTACAATGGTTATGATAAACCCACAGAAGAAGAGGGTATGTGTGGTCATGAACTAAGCCAATTTGTCAGTGAGCTCAGACTCCTAGGGCCTCCGACTCCAGCTAACCCCCTATGAGGCCCATCTGAAATAGATTAGCAATAGGATTCAATGACCACAGCAATCAAAGCAATGGCCACCTGTGCTGAAGAGGCTCAGGCAAAAAGGCAACTGCTCCCAAAACTGGGAGAAGGATATTGGCTTACAAAAACTGAATCTGAATACATTGTAATAACGGTGGATACACAGACAGGGAGATATATATATATATATATATATATATATATATAAAACATTTATATAATATAACATAGATATGTTGTTCTCTGTACTGAACAGTGCATGTGTAAGCATGTTTGTATGTGTGTTTCTTAAATAAATGCACAAAATATAAACAATTCCTTTACAGGCATCTCTCACAGCACCCTGAGAAAAAAAAAAATTCAACCAAAGACATAATCAAAAACATTAAAAAAGTAATAAGTTCCACTAATGGTGTAAAATAAAGGCATATTATTGTGTCAATCAAATATCTCTGTCTTAGGGGGCAATTCAGCCTTTAGCACAGCAGTCAGAGAAGAGAGCACTACTGGTTGTTATGAAAAACAGACTATTATTTTTTCAAGAAGTGTCCGATTTGAAAGATTTTTGGTCTGATTTGTTTTTAACTATTCTTTTTTGCTACCGTTTTTTATAAGTTGGATGTCAGAACAAATATGGTGTTATACATACATATGCTTAGGTGTTTCAAGACTTAAATAAGAGGTAATGTTCGTTTCTCTCTTTTTTTTTCATTCTCATGGCAGCATCGCATTATAGATTTCCTATTTGGCACTTCATTAAAAAGGAGAGGTGGTTTGCTGAGCAGGGTGGCTTGTCCCAGCCAGTTAACAGTCATGTATGTCTGCTGTGGTGAGGTGAAGAGCGGGGGAGGATGACAGACATGACACATGGTTAGTAGAGTAGTGCAATCCTAAAAAGAGACACTGTGGTTTAAACATTGCAATGTTGGGTATCTATAGGATAATGCATAATACGCTCTGGATAGCAAAACCTTTAGGAGGAATAATCCTTAAAAGTTGTGTAAATGATAAAAAAATAAATAAATAAAAAAGATGAAATGCAGTCATCCATATATCATAGTTGTTGTTTTTTTGTTTACTGGACACCTGATGATAGTCTTGATAGATAATGCAAAGAAAATGCAACAAAGTTTAGAGGTAATTATTATAATCAGCAGTGGTAGCTAAAATCAGATAAAATAGTGTGTTGTAGCTACTTTTTTCAGACATAAGGTAAAATGAAATGATTACCTTTGTCTGAAGATGAAAATGAATAAAGAGATGGTGTTTTTAATAGTGCCTTTTCCTTCACATCCCTCTCACTTCCTTCCCATATCACATTGTGTTCACACCAGAATTTGCCACAACACAGCACTGGAACAAAAGGGCATCTTTACACAGCAGAGAATGGGGTAGCACACCTCGAAGAAAAAAAACCCGACACTTTTGCATGAAGATTGTTTCGGACCAGGCTTCTCAGTGCTCACACATCATGCAAAGTGTGGCAGTCAAAGGGCTTCAGAAAGTGAATGAAGAAAAAACACTGGAGGAGAGAGAAAGAGAGAGAGAGATGGACAGACAGAGATAAAATCTGATAGCTCGAGCTCTATATCCCCCACCCCATTCCTGGCCCACAATTCTTCATGGAGCTGAGGATGAGTGGCTTGTCCTGGTATTTTGTGGACAGAAGAAGAGTTTCTTGAAGAACCAGCAGGTGCTATGGACATCACTCTTCAGGCTGGGCTGGAAAGACCCCTTGTTACAGGGCCCTCCCTAAGACAAAGGAAGAGCATTGAAATCAGAACCGAAGGGGTGGGCGCTTGAATCAGTGCCTGCAAGAGAAACAAACAAACAGAAAGGTATTAAAATTGTGGTTACTATAAACAAAGTTCTAGATCAATAAAAATGACAAAGGCACTGGGGGTTTAACAAGTTCTAATTCTAAAAGAGTATGTGCTCCATACTTTACAAGAGACAATCACCAATTTAATTTTGTTTCGAGAAAAAAAAAGAAAAATTAAATAACAATAATTTGGATAAAGAAAGGTTTTTGTTCTTACAGAACAGTACACCACACTGCATCATACCCTGCTTTGAGATGTGAGTCAATGTAAATAAAGGTTATCTTTGTTTTGTACTCCTTTTTAACTTCTCTGTTCTCATTCAATTGCAAAAGATAGCTTTGTTCAATAATAACAACAGCCGCCATTGACTTATACAAGGCAACATCTCTAAAATCTTTCTATACCTCAAGGAGAACAGATTTTATCTCACTGTTTTTTTGTTTCTGAATCATCATTGATTGATGACTTCACCTAAGTATTCTTTAGTGTTATTCCTCTAAACAAACAGATGTGTGTAGTTTGAAAATGGAAGTGAGATAAAAAAAAAATGCCTCTCCTACCATTTTTTTTTTCTTTCATTTAGCACTATAACCTGAACGGTCCTTCTGTTCTGTATTTTCATGAAGGCAGTTGAGTAAAAGGTTTCATTTATCTTTCTTTAATGTAATAGCATCTGGAGGGCTGTTGATTCTCATGCGGTGTGTTCATTATCATAACCTTTAAGTCGTATTATGTCAACTGAGGTTATACCATTTTGTTCTTCGAACCAGGCATGTGGTCCCTATCTCTAACTCCAATGTTTTTTAACAGTAGGTCAGAATTATCACCAAAAAAAAAATAGAATAATGCCTTTACTAGAAGTTTGTATGTAAAACTAAATACAAACTTAACACTTACAGAATCCAATTCAAGCTGATTTACCAAAATGGTCCATAACAATTATGCAAAAACAATGCATCTAGTCTACTTTGCATGGTTTTCATCATGTCTATGGAGTTCTGGGCATACAAGAAAAAGTATACAAGGCAGTTTATGCAGATTGATTAAAACTAACACATTTTGTGAAAAATATAATGTTATACAGAAGGCACAGGAGAAAGAAAATAAGTAAATGATTTACTTAAGCCACAAAGCAATTAGTTAAGCACATTAAGGGATATATACACATGTATATTCAAGGCAAAATGTGATACTGTTAAGGTCAGCTAGTTAGCAAAGTCAAGCATTATTCCATTTGTTTCATTTCTTGGAAATGTTGTTCACCCAGTGTGGTTTAATGAAATGAATTATTAAATTGTGGCCCAATTGAGAATTTTGACCCTTTTGAGTTTGGTTCCTTTCAAGCGCACTTCTTCTTTCGGTAAATCTGCCATATGACTATGCATATTGTTAAAAGTGCGATGTGGATACAATTGAATCGAATTGCATGAAATCGTTCTATTAACCCAGTTGTTTTCCCCCACTTGGCAAGTACAGTGCTTTGTATTTCAAAATGTGTGTCTTCCATTGCCAAGAAACAAATTAGCAAACATGGTAAAAAAAAATTGTCTTTCAAGTTAAAATGCTTCTTTTCAATTGTTCCCTGCCTATTATCAAACCAAGAGGAGAGTTAATACTTCAGGTCAGACTGCACCTAGTTTCAGGCATGGCTGATGAAGTGCAAGGCAGTTTTCTCACTCCCACTGGAAAATGTGACATGTTGTACATTAGCCAGATGCAGGTTAGAGGCTCAGTACAGGGTTATCCCTTTGGGGTACATATTTTATTTACTACGTGATTCATATTTTCTCTTTGCTAAATAATTATTAGTCAAGCAACATGATAGTTCTACATTTGAAGAGTGACAAACTTCAAATGGATTTCATTAGATTAGCATTTGAACCTCGAATGTTGTGGTTTGTGAGTCCATAATTGTTCTCATGGTGCCATTACCAGCAGCTTGATTGGCATGCTAGTCAAGCAAACTGAGCTGGCTCAGTCAGCTATGTCTGTCGGGGTATGGGTGAAAAGGCTGAACAGGATGAACTCTGAACTCCAGGAAGGCATGAGAAGAGCCAAAGAAGAGGGTGAATGAAAGAGAAGTCTTCATGTTGTTTGGGTTTGAAGTGCTGTTTTGGAGTGTGCATTGTGAATCACTGAGCCGTTTTCTTTAATGGAGCTACACAACTTCCTGCAGATTCCTTCATTGTGGCCAGCCAAAGTTCTAGGTTTCAAAAACATGCATTGACTGCCTAACTCAGCAAAAGAATGCTTCATTTTTAACTGTCCAGAAGGGGCATTGAACAGTTAAAGGCATGTGTAGTCCCACAAGCACAATCTTCCATGCCATGGGCCTGCTCTTTGTGAACACCTTTGTTGCATCACCACTGCTTTATTTTCCCCTCAGATCACCCGAAAGAGTGAATACGGGATAGAAAATTCCCAGACAAAATCTGGCCAAAACAATAACAAACTATAATTCACCATAGACTGTAAAACTGTGAAGGATATGGGGGCTTGAGTTTATGTTCTTTTAGAGCTTTCATCTCCATGCCTTTAAGAACAATTAACTATGCTATAAAGGGTTGAAATGACTGCATCTGCTGAAAGGATTAATTGCATATGAGGTTAATTTATAGCAGGACTTGTGTTATGGGCTTGCCACCTCCTGCCAGGCTATTATTCCATGAAGAGTTTATCTGTTGTGTACTGTGTGTGTGTGTGTGTGTGTGTGTGTGTGTGTGTGTGTGTGTGTGTGTGTGTGTGTGTATGGTCCCTAACATATATATATTTTTTATGTTAACTCTAGACGTGTAATTGTTTCCAATTATTTTACAGTTTTTGATATCTGTGACAAGATAAGAGACAATTTAAGACCCAGATTTGGTTTCAACCTGTGAAAATTTGAAGAGAAAAGGGGGAACTGCTGCTCAAAGTGAATATATACATTGAACAGTTTAAAGTACAGACATTAACAAAAACAGATTTTAACTGGCAAAAGAACAGAGACCAATTAGGTTATGCCTGTTTTTCCTTTCCTCGTGTTACACATTGTTTTTCCCCTGATTTCTTTGGTGTGCAATTAAACGGTTGCATTTTTTTTTTATGCCCAGTAAAATGATTCGTTGTTGAATGCTGTTAAAATGTGCTTTTGTTTTTTTCTTATTACAAACTTTAAGACCAAAAAGGACAGTTAAGGCCATGTTGTTGCCTTTCTAATCTGTACATATACCTTTTAATTTATTTTTTTATAAACGTTGAGATTTGTTTGTCAACAAATGCCAATTGTCTATCTCAGTCATAAGTTTACAAAGTGCATTGTAGAACTGACCTTGATCTAAAATGGCATGGGCCCCTTGTGGGACAGGCGAGGTCGAGGGCGCCTCCTCCTCCAGCCAGGGGGTCTTTGGTTCCGGCCAGCTCGGGCAGGGTTCTGACGCACAGGAGTCTTCATGTTACCCTCCTCCTCCAGCTCCTTGCTATGCTCGGTGGAGGTCACTGGACCTGTAGGACAGAGAGATAACTCTGTATTCAATAATGATCATGAAATTCCATTTGCTAAATTTACTTAATTAAACTATATAAGGTTCGCCACAGGTCCAGACTACCATTCTTCAGTCTCATCATTACACACATTTCCTGAATTTCTGAATCAATGATTTTAGGTAGATCACTGATTAATCATTTTTAGGGGTTTATATCTTAGAGCAACTAGACACAGTAATTAAGTACTGCAAAAAAAAACTGCAACAGTCATTTTTCTGCTGATTTCTGTCAGAGAGTAGCATTTACTTTATTCTTACATTCAATTAATCAACGTAAAAAGTACCAGGCCACACAATCAAATTCAGATACCCAGGTTAATATGTGGTGTAGTTCATAAAAATGTTCATTTAGCAGGTCAAGACTGAACCTAATTCTTTTCTATAGTGTCTATAAGGATTTTTTCCCATCACCCATCTTACTTTAATAACTTTATATTAACATGACACATGCCAGGTTTCCATTCATTTAAGCCAGTGTTTGCAAATGGTGTTATGATCACATAATGTGTTTATAATTGAAAGAAAATGTCAATGTAATCTCTGTGTAAACTCAATTTTAAATTTGTTCCAAAATAATCATCAATTATTTTAATTCCTTTCATATTTAAAAAGCTGGTATGAATTTTAATGCTTTTATGTTAGATGCATTTACTAGAGACAAAAATGCTTCATAAACATTTCTGATGCACTTTTTTGCCCCATGAGTATTCCTGTCTACACTACTGTTTTAAGACATGCCCATGCAATTTCATTTTGTTCAACAAATTGTAATATAGTAACATTTTTATAGTAAAAAAAAGGTTCCTAAACTTCCATAAATAAGATTTTTTGTTCCTTTAAGGGGTTCTGCTTAGATTTTTTTCAAGTCTATGGCACTACACAAAAACCAAAAGATTGTCAAGAGTATATGGTAAGTATTTAAGGGTTTTGTTTAAACACATTTTCAGTTTTGATCCAGAAAGTAAAACATCATGCAAACCACTCCTTTGCACAAAGGTGTGAGTGAAGATTTGTATGTATGAACATATAGTAAGTCTAGAATATAACCAGATGTTTCATATCATCACACAATAAGTGAAGTAAGACCTTTTAAGCCTGCTTTGCACACTTGCGTGTGAGCCAGTTCTCCCTAACCTTTCACCTCTGTAAGAAATCAAAGTGGTGCTCCAGGGTGTGGGGGTAGGGAGTATCTTCATCTGCTCTCTGATATCTGATTTGACTGATCTGACAAGTGATTCCACCACTAATCTCTACTTTCCACTGAGCCTGGAATAGTTTTGCATGATGAAATGGCAAAATTAGGGCAAGGATATATGGACATTTCAGAGTGAATTGTATAATGTGAATCTTATAAAAGCCTGTTTAATCATTAAATAGCCATTGCTTCTTAGTGCTGATTCAATAAACATCTAAGACATAATTTCCAAGCAATGTATTTTGCACCATATTTTACAGTCAAGGTAATTATTTGATTGGGTACTTTGTGAATTAATGTCTATTAATGTCTATAAATATATATTATATATATTTTATATATAGACATTATATCTAGACATTATATATAACAAAATTTACAATTTGGTATATACGTTAGCTTTTAAGTCACGGTTTGGTTCTCCTTTCAAGAGAAATTCCTGAAGCTGCACATAACACTAAAGAATCCATAGCGCTAACATTAGCCAATAGCCAGTTCTTTGGTTAGTAGCTAACACTAGCGCTTTGGATGACAACCATTAATTCCCAACCTTTCCACTAAGCTTAACTGTCAAGAATAATAATTTCTTTAAATAGGCAACATATATTTGTAAAGCCTATTCAGAACTTTTATTGTGTTAATAGCTGAGAACCTGACATTTTAGCTAATTAACATCCTTTGCTAATCTTGAACAAAAATGTCTGTTACATGCAACCAGAATTCCAGCTTCCTGAAATGTTTAAACAAGGACTGCCTTTCACTCAGTGGAATACTAGAAGTATTTAAGCATACTCTACATTTTTCAAAAGCCTCACAAAAAATGGAGTCTTACATTTAGGCTAATCATCTTTACTTGCGGTGCTGCATGTTTACATGAGAACAGTTGACTAATTCATTCAAGGCAGAAAAAGACTCCAATACATATTATACCATAAAACCCCCCCCACAAAATCCAACTTTCCCCCAGGCAACCTAATTCTGCACTTATCCTCTTATTATTGGACCAAAAACAGAATTAATGAAGGAAGCTTATATATTCAGTTAAGATTTAACTCATGTCTAGTTAATAGGTGTTGGGGGAAGGTAGAAGGTGAGGGGTTAAAATGTAAAAAGGCTCCATGTGTGAATGCGGTTAGAACTGACAGGAAGTTTTTTTTGCATTAAAAGTAACAGAAAAACATGCAAGGGGTTTTAGCCATGATCTAACTGTCAGTATAACCATCATTCAATCCTGCCCGTCCCTGAAAAGTGACAGGAAGAATAGAGCAAAATGTCTCGAAGGGAAGAACACTCCAAGATTGATTAAGAATATCCCAGCTTGGCTTCCACAAGAGGTTGTAATTACATCTGAACAAGCTGAATACTGCTTATCAAAATATTACATTTACTTTTCTCCCATGCCCAGTTTGTCAAAATGAGACAATTTGAAGGTTTCTTGCCAACATAAGCTGTCTGTCTTTGCCCTGCATTTAAAGAAAGTTATCTGAGTTTGGGTCAAAGAAGTGCAAGAGCTGCTAAAAATAAAGTCTTCAGCAGCCATCAGAACAACGTTTATGAATTAATTCTTAACACCCGGAGGAAACTCAATCAGAGAGATGCACTAAATATTGAGGAGGAGGAGGTCTATTTTAAGCACACAGAATCACTCTCATTGACTGTTTTACAGCTCTTGACTTGCCCCTGTCTCAAACCACATGGCCCTCTGGTGGAGGCTGCATCCTTTTAAGCTCCATCAAACATGATGGCAAAAAGACAAGCACAATAACAGTGTGGTGTTGTTTAATAGATATGCCTCATATCCAACTTATATTGACAAATATTCTGATAAAAATATTGGGTTATCAGAAACTTCTCAAGTTTAAGATAATTTGCTTATCTTTACACAATATTTATCATAAGTGAGAGCAATGTGAGTTGGTTTTAAACAAATTCATTTCTTTCTAGACATAGTTTATTCCCTCTAGACATTGTTTCACCCATTGCTTGATCGTGATGTTTCATAATTCATTTATTATAGTTTAAAAAAAAAGAAAACTTTATGGTGCCTTCTTTCTGCTCAACTGAAGATAGTAGTGCAGCAGTGACTATTCCCATTTCAGTGTGTGTGACAGACTGCTCCATCCTCCAGAGTCATGATGAATAGCTAGAAGTGCTACTATTTCATTTTCTTTTCCCTGCCTCGGTGCACTCCTCGGCTGCTATCCATTATGATGGCTTTTTCACACGACTGCCTTGCTCCTGCTGGACATACCGAGGTTGATAGCCTGTCCCTCTAAATCCACAGTCTGTCTCTCATGCGGACAACTTGTGCCTCTTCAAGCACTTGTCTGGCAGAGGGAGAAAGAGCCACAGGGCACAGGGCAGTTATGAACAGCCGGCTGAGTTTGATGCGTGACTCACTGTGTCTAGCTTAAATGTGCAATGTGCTCCAAATGTATGTGTTCTGCACCAGGTAAAAAAAAAATAATCCATAGACAAGAAGGACACAAGATATTTATTAAAGATGCATTAGGGACATGTCTTGGAAAGAGTATATACGGAAAGGCCAGATGGATTTAATTTGTTCGCCACTACTACAGGAAGTGAGAAATTAGATCTATTTACGTGCAAAGCAGAACCAGGTGAGGACAGCACAGCATTCCTCTATAGAGAGATGAATGACATGTCTTTTCACCCCTCAAGCTCAATTTTTGATACTTTCTTCATGCTGTCCATTCTCAGTCACCGGAAGGTAATAGAGATCTGCTGCACTGTGTAATTAAATTGTCCCTGTTTGAATATTATGAATGTATTTGGTTTCCTCATTAAACTAGTCAATGAGTTATTGTCTGTCTTTAACATTTTTTTTATTTTTATTTTATTTAGATCGAGCTACACACTCTGAAACAAAAGCCGAATGGAAAAATGTTAAGTACATGTAAAAAACTGTTGTGAAACTATAGTGAAAAAAATGTAACAAAGCAAAAGGCTAGGAATACCTATAAACAGATATTTATCAATGTAACAAATCATCTGATTCATGGTGAATCTTTTTTAAACGTAATCAGGCAAAAAAGTGCACTCAATGATCAGCTATAACATTAACACCACCTGACAAATATTGTGCGATTCCCCTTGTGCCACCTATACAGCTTTGGCTATGGTTGTGAGGCGCGGCCTTCATTGATCATATTTGTTTGTCCAGCACATCCCACAGATACTCCATCAGACTAAGATCTGTGCAATTAAAAGGCCAAGTTAACACTGTTAACAACTCTTTATGTTCTTCTAAACATTCCAGATTTTTTCGCAATGCGGTAAAACTTGTTAGCTTGCTAAAAGAGGCCACTGCTATTAGGGAATACAATTACCATGAAGGGTGTACTTGGTCGGTAACAATTAACTTATCTCACTGTCAATCAAGATGTAGCATCGATATTAATGCCAAAACCAACAGTTTTCAAGCAGAACATTGCTCAGAGAATCACACTGCGTGTGTTGGCTTGCCTTCTTCTCATAGTGCATACTGGTGCCATCTCTTGCCCAAGTAATTGATGTGCACGCACCTGGCTATTTACGTGATGTAAAAGAAAGCGTGTTACATCAGACCATGCTAGCTTCGTCCTTCATCTTTTTACAGATTTATGATATGATTTATGCCGTATAATTTCACAAAAGATCACATAATCACAAAAAGGTCCTAAGAATTGGCTTTCAATGGTTTTTTACTTCTTTCTAACAAAGAAATACACATCATGTGTGGAGTGAACTATAACAAGATTAAAAATTAGAGCATTAAGCCAATCAAGCTTGAATTTAAAGCTATAAAAGCTCATTAAAGAAATAATCTTAGAGACAGGCTTGTAGTTAGCTAGTTAGAGCTTTTTACAATAAACAAACATCTATTTTCACTTTTAAGTTTGCTATTCCAAATGTATTTCCCTTTGTGCTGTCGTAATAACCTCCACTCCTTTGGGAATGCTTTTCACTAGATTTTTTAAGTGTGGATCTTGGGTTTTTCTCATTCAGCCACTAGAGCATTAGTGAGGTCAGACACTGATGTTGTGTGAGGAGGATTAGGGTGCAGTTAGCAGAGGAGTTGACGTCAGGGCTCTGAGCAGGCCACTCAAGTTTTCCACTCCAATCCTTATATGTTTTCACGGTTTCAGTTTGTACACTAGTGCATAATCATGCATTTGAACACCATAAATCCAATAAAGAAAGCTCCTTACTGTAGAGCATATAATCACATCCAATACAAGTGCTTCCAATATTGTGGAAAAGGTTTGAGGAAGATTCACATATGGAAATCATGGTCAGGTGACCTTGCAGTTTAAGCCATATTGTGTAGGTTTATATGGGTCTGCATAGTTTAACCTTTTTTTTAGATTAGCTTTAATAGTGGCTTTAGTAATTTTATGGCTTGTGATATGTGCACAAAAGAGGCAAAGACAGAGCAACCATGTTTCAGAGAAGTGCTAAAAACATGAAGCACACCACAAACCCAGAGGTAAACATCCAGTATCATTCAGATGAAACCCAGCCTTTTGATTCTTAGACAATTTGTAAAATGTGTGTGTGACATTCTGTTTATATACTGTATATTCTTTATATAACATTATTCTACTGATGCCTATGTGGATGGCAGGGAGCACTGGGGTGTGGATCCCCATGGGTGTGTAACCATAGCAGTTGGTGTGTGATATTAGAGTTCTGATAGTCTACCCAGTCCTTTGAAGGACCCTCATTCACTAAAATGTGAAATGACAAAAGAACAAGAATGCATTTATACATTTATACTACAGGACTGCTGTAGCACAAATCTGATTTTGATTCTGAATCCAATGTATTTAAATCTTATTCTAAACACTTTATTGAGGGAGGGGGGTTTGCTAGGTTGGATACAGAATTAAGATTCATTTTCTTTTAAAAATGAAGGCATGTAAGACCTTTTAGAGTACAGGTCTTTGCACATTAATGACAGACATGGGTCACTAAAAAACAGTGAGGTAGACCAGAAATCAATTTATGATTTTAGCAATAATATAGAGACGTCTAAATGACCATAGAGCATTCATGCTGTTTTATTTTCTCTACTACACACAAATCTATGCCAAGTCCAATAATCTGGAGCCTGCCAAGCCATCCTCCACTTAGTCATTGTCGAACACAGGCATTATAAATCTAATAAGATGAGAATTAAAACAAAGCACTAGATTAGACACCGTATAAGCTCCTTTTTCTACTTAGCTCATTAAATGCACTGTCAATACAGTGATTTACTTGGCATATGGAAATGAAGGTAAGGAAGTCACATCCATTGATTGAGCTGCATGTGAAATTAGCAGCACCCCGTCTGAAGCGTTCTGCCTTTTGAACCCCGAGAGTCACAGTGCTGCTTATCACATGCCTACCAGTAGCACAGGGCCTTGGCAGAAACTGGTACCAATCTCCTGTCGACTTTCAGACCATGTTACCATGGCAGCCACTCTGAAAGGCGCTCAGTCAGGACAAAAAGAAATGATATTGTGAAATGGAATGGAGTCCCAGGTTTTACACATTTCAAATTTTGTACCTTCAGTGCTTTATTAGCATCTATTGGACAATGTGGGTTATGCAGTGCATGTGGTCCAGCACACTGCTGGTTGTGAGTGTTTTGGAAATATGTATGCTGTTTGATATGCAGCATAGTGTGCCTGTGATAGTAGTGCACATGAGAGGAAATGAAGAACAGCTTTGTTTGGTGCTGCCCCACAGAGGAAAAGGGAATGCATAAAAACTTGCTCCTTAGGCTCAGCACGCTGTCTTTCTTCTTGCTCACCCCTCAACCTACAAAAGTTGCTCCATTTTGCAGCCTATTACTGAGAAGAAAAGAGACTGTTCTCCACTTTTATTTAAAAAAAATAAATAAATCAACTACGTACTTTGTCGTTATTGAGCTCTCTGATCTCGTCTGACACGTTCAGATGGCACGCAGCTTTGGAAACTACACATGACCCAAATTAGTGCACTGCTTTAATGATGAGGTGAGAAGTGGCCCAGTTCCAAGTGATCAGAGCGCAGGTTCAAAGCAGTGAGGCTGCCTACTGCTGGGAATGCTAATGAAGCTCAGCAAAAGAGAGAGAGAAAAAGCTGAACAGTTGCTCCGGATTGACAGGGGTGAATCAGTGGGTAGAGGTTACTGCAGGTTGGGTCGTCTAATTCACTGAGCCACTCGCACAAGTATATTAAGCACGATTTCTCATGAATCAGCTCCAGGCAATATGCCATTTCAGAGAGGATTTGCTTGAGAGGTTTGGGGAGAGTTTGAGTTTTGGATAGCCCACTCAGCCGTGGCAAAAAAAGTGCAGTTTTGCATATCTAGCATGGCAAAAAAAAGAAGCTGCATCCTACTTTCATGGCACTGATAAATTGTAATGAAGTCCATGCACTTCTAATCACTGAATCATAGTAATCATCAGTGCTGAATTTGTGCATTGTAACTCTAAAAGTTCAGGGGGGTCATCTGCAGTGCCCCTGCTTTGGGCCTGTGCCACACTACAGGGTGACTTAGAGAAATGCCAGCACTCTACACATTTTGTGCTGAGAGAGCATATTTTGATCCCCATGATCTCTGTTTAAAATCTAATGTCATGAATAAAGGATGAGAAACCCATAACTATTAAGCAACCAATTTCGCATATAATTAGGGATTCAGAAATCTGGAAGTGATCTAGAGTGGTTCTAGTTCCAGAACATTTGCTCTGGTTCTCATGGTGCATTTGCAGGTCACTGAGGTTGCAGCTGCAGTTTATTCGCTTACTTTGTTTATCTGTGTTTCATATTACCCAATGTGTATACATGATGTTAAATGAAATGCAGTGTTCTCTGGTGCCTCCAGGAAACATTTTTTTTACTTTAAATAGATATGTTTATGGACTTGATTAAGATCTCCTGTGCCACTATAAAGACTATTCACACTACGGTAATGGTGGTTTTATGAGAACAGTGGTTACAGCTTCGGCTGTGATCTGATACAAACATAACATCATTATATATACTGTACATATATAGCCCAAACAAGCCAAAGACTAAAATACTTTAACTGTATATTATTTTATTAAGGTATCCTGTAGCATGGACCTATAGATTTAGGGAATTCTCAGTGGATGTGTTTTCCCAACTCCTAACCACTACTTCATGATCCAGTTTCAACTGTTCTCATTAATGCATCTTAGCCCAAACAGCATTCTAATATATAATATCATATAGAATAAACATATTCTAAATGAGAACCATTGGTTTGGGCACTACAATATCAGCTCATATAACATGTAGCCTCAGAATAAAAAAAAACCTGTTACAGTTATTTTTTTCCTTCTTTATGATATTTTAACAGATTTTTTTCCTGCCCAAATATGAGATCTGGACCAAATTCAGAAAAGTTTTTTTACTCTAAGTATATGTAGCGTAATATTGTGCTGAATTTATGCCGCTTCTCACTGCATGTTTGGAAATGGAATGTGATAGCAATTAAATCCTATTTAATCCTGATGCCTCACTGTTCATAAAAATGTCTTTTCCGATCACATCTTATCGGCAGCGGCCATGAAACTAATGCTTTATGTTTGAACCGGGATTCATAAATCACTTTATTATTTAGCCAGTGTGGACGGTGTAAAGTGCTTGGAACGTCTGGCTTTAATTAACCAATGAGAAAAAGGCAGGCTAAGACGGTTTCAGGTGATAATTCTGTGTTGGATTGCAATGTTCCCACAAAATCTGTAAGAAGTCCAGCTAAAAAAAAAACCATGATTGTGATGCCCTCACCATTTGCTTACAGATTAGCAGCGGTGAGAGCATGTAGATCTGGCTGAAGGAAGCAGTCTGGCTGCTTGCTTAAACTCAGAAGCTGCCAGTACATGAGGCTCGCTACTGTTGCCAGATGCTGGAGAGGAAAGACAAGCAGCAATTTAAAGAATGCTACAAAACCTTTTATGTTTCCCGCAGAAGTACACCTGCGATTATGGGAGAACAAGCAAGACCACCAGCTGTGAAAATTTTAAAGGCAGTTTAATATTTTAGTGCCTGTGTACACCTCCACATCATAAAAAGGTCTTATTTGCTGTTGTGCAGTCGTGACTGTATGCTATTTTAATCTGTTTTAGCCTTTGAGTATGTGGCTCAAGGTGAGCTGATTTGTCCAAAGTACATTGAATTGCATAATGATAGTTGACATGCCAAATTTTTTATTATTTGCCACGGCCACTTGGTAACATTATTATTCTGATGTCCAAAGTGATTTAGTATATAATAATGAAGCACTTACTTTAAATTGTCTTGAATAACCCTTGTATAATTATCTACTTTAACAAACAGTACAATATATTTGTAAAACCAACAAAAAAAAAATAATTTTAACAGATCATTGTATCCACAAATGATATGAACACAGTTAGAAGCTCTTATATTTTTGTTGCTCCAGCTTTCGGGAAACAATATTAAAATCTTTGGTGGTTAAAATGAATTAAACACATACGACTTTAGTAGGCCAGTACTACACTGTCTATATCTAGTGATATAAAATCCCTCAGTGAATTCAAACTCAGAGCTTTAATTATATTGATTTTGTATTTTGCTGCTGCTGCTGCTGCTGCTGTTCTTGGTGAAATTGGATAGGGTGGGGTTTATTTGTTTGTTTTATTAAATAGGACATATCCACAATGCTGCACAAAACCGGTGCTTAGAATACCATAACATTTTACAGACAAACATTTAAGGACACCTGACCATATGAACTTTTTAAACCCTAGTCAAGATTTAGCCCCTGTACTCTAAATATAACCTTTACTCTTCAGGGAAGGCTTTCCAATAAATGTTGGTGAAGATGTGGCTGTGAAGATTTGCCCACTCAGTCACAAGACTAATGAGCTCAGGTATAGATGTTGGATGAGGAGGCCTGATATTCAGATACAGTTTTATCAATTCTTTTAAAAGTGTTCAGTGAGGATGAGGTCAAAGCTCTGTACTGGTCATCTACAGAGTCCTTCTACAAAAATATTTCCAAAACTTGTCTGTATTGATTTGCCTTTAAACAAAGGGATAGTTTCACTAAAGGGTATACTGAAGCATTAAAGCATACAAAGACATTCTATATAAATGTCGTTTACAATCTTGTTTGGGCAAGACTCACTTACGGGTGTGATGGGCTGGTGTTCACAAACTGTTGGCCATAATGTGTATTTAGGAAACAAATTTGAACCAAGGAGCCACAAACTATCTAAGTGTTCCTTAGATCTTAATAAATTTGATTTAAAAAAAAAAAACACCTGCTTAAACAGCTTGTACAGTACCAATGCCAGTTCCATCAACCATTTCCTTAGACTATAGATGGGGGATATGCTGGTCACAGAGGCCATGAAGTAAAAGTGGTTCACTGATCTTCTATATGTATGTTCTTATGAACTAAATCAGCAAGTGAAATAGAGCAGAAATAAAATAAAACCTGCTGAAGGGCATTAAACTTTAATAAACTTTCTTTAACTAGATCTTACTTCTGAATGGTTACCCACTAGTTTCATTGTATTGCTGGACATCTGGAAAGGTTTACAGTTTGGATGTTTTGTATGCTTTCTCTGGCCCTTGTAATCATAATTGTTGACAGAAGCACTCTCTTTACATTAAGTAAACAGCTTGAAATTATGACTGAAAGTTTCACATCCTTCCTCTTGTTAAAGCTGCTATGCACATGTAGGTTTATTAATGAGGCCTGTGTTTGCTTTGCTGGACTTTCTATGGTTCTGGTTGTCTCTGAAGGGTGTGGGAGAGTGCATAGTTTTGCCTAAGCCATACATTAAATTGTAAATATTAATGAATGTCATTGCTGACAGCTCACATGAAATTGGTTCTCTGCACACAGATGGTTTGTTTCAAATGATGTGAGTGATGTCTCTGCCCTCACCTGCTTTCACTAAGGTGACAAACTAGGCAGCTAAAATTACACATCTCTGGAGCTTTGCGAGTGTGTGTGTGTGTGTGTGTGTGTGTGTGTGTGTGTGTGTGTGTGTGTGTGTGTGTGTGTGCATGCACAATTCAACCTGTTGTTTTCCTCCCCTCTGTCTCCACTGAACGTGTTAAGGGGATATGTCCTTTTCCTTTTTGTAACGGAAGGTTGAAAGTCTGATATTGGAGACAGTATAAGGTGGCATCTTTACATACCAGGCATAAGAATGGTGAGACTAGAAGGCAGATCGTTTTCATAATGAATTATGAATGGCTCACTGCAGAGAGGGCTTGGCCGTTGGTGAGGAAAGCCCATTGTAAAGCGAGCTGAGCTGGTTCAGGTAAGCATAAACAAGATTTAGCAAAATTTTGCACATCATCCTGCCAATTCACTTGAATTCACTCAATTAAAAACAGAGTAAGTATAGTCGCCTGTTGCACTGTGACATCCACAGATAACTCCTTTCACAGAGACACACAATCGCTGTGTGAGTCTCTTTATCTCTGGACTGAAATAGCTCGCAATTTCCAGCAAACTACCAGTGAACTGGAAAAAGTGTGCGTCTGGAGATGAAAGGCTTCACATGCGCTGCCTACACACACACAGAGACGCTTGCAACACCTTCACGCGACAGCACACATCCCAGACTCACAGCAGGTCTCTTTCCTTTTCTGTTGCTCTCTCTTTCTCTTTACCTCTTTCTCTCCCTTACCCCTCTCTCTTTCCCACAATCACTGATGCTTGATTCTCTAATGCTGTCTGAGTGAAGCTAATGCTGCTAATGCTGCTTGGGAACAAGCACTGGCCTGGGTCTAGGCATCATGGAGCTAAAGCATGGAGCAGCCTCAGCGCAAGCTCCACACACATATACACATGCCCACACACACTAAAGAAGAGACTAAAAAATTATACCGATTGCAAATTCAGGCTAATTGCTTTCCATTTACTCATGCAGAGACAAAAATAGCAAGTTCTCTATAATGAAGGCATGCAGATTGCCAGTTTGAATGTGGCTAGTAGACACTAGCCTGGGCACATTTTCACATACACACAAACTCACACACACACACACACACACACACACACACACACACACACACACACACACACACACACACACACACACAGACATACTTCCCAGCATTTGTTAAACGATTGGTGTCAGTATTTGTAGAAATGCAGGGATCTACAGAGGGGTCACTTTTGTTGTTTTTAACACCAGACTGCAACCTGCATCACATCTGCAAGCCGGCCACCAGTCAGCTGACACAAGCTCCCAGTCATGGCTAAAGGCTTGAATGACCTAGCATTGGAATTAAGCTCTACTGCCGAATGTGTATAGAGTAATGCTGTTACTACACATTAATTACACATGATAAAACCAAACAATTCTACGCTCTTTTGCATGATTATAATTGAAGCCAAGGAACGTTTTTTTCATGCACACACACACACACACACACACACACACACACACACACATGCATAGTACCAGAATTTACAATGAAATGTCTTTTGCTTTTGGAAATACAACTATCCACACTGTACACCTGACAGGAGATTTATGTACTGACAGAACATTTGCTGTTTTCAATTAAATCAGTCAGACTTAATGAATTATACAAGCAGCTTCCCTGTGTTACACGTCGAGGAATGTGAGGAACATTGAAATAAGCATATGTGTTACGTTGATGAGACCCAGCAACACACACACCTCAGAGCTAGCATACAGGAGTAATCAGGACTATATTATCTAATCATTTGATACTTAAAAATTCTGGGTTCCTTCTGTCAAAACACTAAAATCATTCTGGTCAAGAAGCAAAAAAAAAAACAAAAAACAAGACCAACAAAATACACAACAACAACATGCAAACCTCTGCAGTGCAGTACAGTGTACTGCCCAGGTGCTGTTTCTCCTCCTCTCCCCAGCCACAGACAGCTAACTACACTGGGTAACTGATCAACTACAGCTGCCTCTAGCCGAGCAGAAAGCTAACAGCATATAGACAGAGCAAGAGAGTGAGAGAGAGAGAAAATAGATGAGCATTGGGAGGCTCCAGGCAACAGCCTGCATGCTCCCTGACTTACCAGCACAGGCTGAACACAGCAGAGAAAGCACCAGCACAATCACCAGCGTCAGGATCTTCACATTCATTTCTGCTCTCCCCTCCGTCTCTCCTCTAGTCGTGAGCTGATATACTGTAGTGGTGTGTGTGTGTGAGTGTGTGTGTGTGTGTGTGTGTGAATGTGTAAGAAAGTGTGTGTGTGTGTGTGTGTGTGTGTGTGTGTGTGTGTGTGTGTGTGTGTGTGTGTGGAAGGGAGGTTGAGGGAGGGTGGGTGAGCTCGACAGAGAGAAAGGGAGAGATACTGTTTGCTCCTGCGCGTGTGGATGTGTGTGTGTGTGTGAGCAGTTTGTGTGTGTGTGTGTGAGTGAATGGGCTGTGTGAATGTGTTTGTATATCAGCGCCACTCTAAGACTGAGGGCAGGTCTCGTTTGGAGGTCTCCCACAGAGATGTGCACGGTTTCTTTCTTCCTCCTCCTCCTAGAATAGGAGAGCTGCAGTGTGCGCCAAGTTCAGTAGAGCTGTGAAGGCAGTCAGCTTGTGGAAGGTTTGTGTATGGTGAATGTTTGCTTCACTTGATCATGTGTCTTATATAACTGACACCAGGGGTCAAAAAAAAGAGGGCCTCCCCCACTTACACCTCTCCACCCTTCACACTAGCCCTCCCAGCAAAAAACAGAGGAAAAGGGAGGGTAGAAGAGGAAGATGGGTCATGGTGTTTTATGATAATAACCCAACAGATGCTCTTGTTTCAAACTCTTTGCATGAAAGGAAACTGGTGCTCATCGGCTCATAATAAATGTGTAGATCAGATGATGACAAAAGACTTTCTTTCTTCAGACAGCTCCAGTTACCTGGCAGCATGTTTGCCCCATCATACATAACTGATACATCTGGCATTTTATTTATTCTGTTTTTTTGTTTGTTTTTATCTGGTACAATTTACTAGATTTACTATTTGAAGTCTGGACCTTTTACTGGTTCTAAGAGATTTGCTTTTTCTATATAAATGTTCATTATTTTAGTTAAAGAAGCAGATAAATCACTGCAAGTATGCACCAAGAATGCAGAAATTTCATTTTAATTGGTAACATCTTTCTTTAAGGTCTACACATAAGTACATAGTAATTCTTAACTACTGAACGAATACATGCACTAGTCCTTAACATAACCCTTAAGGAATTTTTGTAGACTTTTAAGTCTAAACCAAACCCTAAAAAAAAGTATAAACAGGAATTAGATATACACAATATCAAAATGTCACATATGGTATTAAAATGTATAATCTTATGTTTAAAAAGTCACCTCTATACTCTACATAAGACTTAATAATCTATTAACAAATGTAATGTATTCCATAACATGACCCCAATAATCTGGGTTGATTTTGATCATATTGTCTTAATGTAACTTGTGCTACTGGTTTCAAATTTTGAATAATTACCTGAACACCCCTGAGCATAACCTAAAGGCTGGGTTAGATTTTCGCTATTAGTGGACCATACAGAAGTGTTTCCTTTCTATTAGTCGTTATTTAATTTTGTTTTCTCAATCCTGTGTGTTTTTATGCAGTGTAATTGAGTAGGATTTAGCAGTCATGTCCAATGTAAAATATTCAGAATAAATACTGTTATTTCTGCCCTTCATTTAATAACTTGATTACATAAGAAATTCATCTTTTAAAAAAAGATAGGAAAGCTAACCCAAAGAGTGAAGTTGGCAAAGCACTTAAAAAACAATTAAGCTCTTGCTGAGTGGACAGAAAGACATTATTGATGGATTGCATTTGTCAAGTAAAACACAAAGCGTCCCCCTTGTAAGGATGTTCTCGTAAGTCATTTTACTTACTCAAGCCCTCAGTTCAGGGTCCAAGCTCATGCATCGTCTTCATACTGTGCAGGCATTGTTTTGTGAATCACCTGCCCAAGGGCAAATATGTTCCCGACACCCTCTTCAGACTTACCAACATTAGCACCTTCCATTTTTAAAAGGCACACTTGAAATGTTCACGTCTCATGAAGCAATCTTTTCACCCTGCAAGTGGCTAAGGCTCAGTTTAAAGGTGCTTATCCACCCTACACACTTTTTTTAGCTGGCAGATAAATCACTAATGTACATTGACCAGGTACTGTCCATGACTGTCATCCATGCTGCTTTACATCATCACAAATATGCATGGCATGCAACACATGTAGATGGAAGTCTATAGACAGATTAGGTTATTTAAATCTGCTTTATTTCTTTGCTATGCATTAGAGAATGATGGCTTACACCACATTTACAGAGTTTTTAATAGTGGCAGTGTGAAGTGGTAATGGACAGGAGCAAAGATTTTTCTGCTTTTTGCTCTGTATGAAAATAACTTTACATTGCCATTAGATCATCTGTATGGAGATAAATACCAGAATAGCATTATCACATCTACCTAGTGTGAGTTCTTTTATACTGCACAGAGTCACTGCATTTCAACTTTGTAAGCCATGAGAGTCACTTTCCTCTCCTTTTCAGTTCTCTTCACTAAGCGATATACCAACACAGTCTCACAGCATTTCGTGATATAGTCAGGAAATTTAACCCATTGATTCGTGTTCATGGACACGAATCTCCCTCTTTATTTTCGTGTCACTCAGCATGATGACCTCTGTCTCATGAATCATGATTTATGTGTAATGCTGACAGAAATGCCAAAGGTGATAGTTTTTTCCTAATTTTCATCAGAGAATAAGGCATAATATAGAGTTAGGGTAAGGGTTATCATTATACTGTCGTAAATGTATGTGTCTTTAATTAAGGCAGTCTCCTTAACTAACCGGGAGAATATATATACTGTATTTTGACTGGAATGAACCAAGACGATGGTTCATAAAAGCGAGTAGTTTACCGAATTCAAAGCAATATAAACAAGGATAAAATCTCCTGCTTAAATGTTGAGTAATAGTGCTTGGAGATTACAAAATCTATAGCAAACGAGAAAAAAACAATACAGGGTATGTGTTATCCAGTGGCAGAAAGAAAACTTTGGTGGAGGCACCAAAAATACGTCGTCCTCAGTGACAGAAAAAAAAAAAAAAGAGGGAAATTCAGACCTATGAACACAGTAGTCCGGGCTGGATATACACATTCAGTTGGATAAATGACATTTTTTGCCATAAAATTATTATAAACATTTTTTTTTAATTATAAAAGTTTTTTTAGGGCTTTAAGTTTGGTCAAATCTGAGCAGTGAATGTTTCTTTAAAAAAATCAAAAAAACATTTCCTGTTATTGTAGTCATGTCATCAGCCACACACAGGCCAACATGTTATACCCTATCTCACAAATAAGATGCTGTGCCTCTGGATCATGATTATTGTTTTTTGTAGCCAATCCACTTTAAGGCTTGTTCATTTTGTGATGCTTTTCTATGCTGTATAATTAATAAAAAAAATTCTAATTATAGATGACAATTATAATTACAAAATTTATAGACATGAATCACAAGGTGAATATTATACAGTGAAGCGAGTGTATTTTCCCTCATGAATAGCCTGTATGGTTAAACGTATTGGCAGATGTATTCAAGCTGACATTCTATACTTTATCACCATACTTTCTATTTCATTTCAGTTCCATTACTCATCTAATTCAATTTGTCTGAAGTGCAAAGGCAAAACAACACAAATTATATTATTGCTCAATTACCTGCTGGCTGAAACATAAAGCTAGTAAAAACATCAATATTAAAACAGCTAATAATGTTGTACATTTTCAACAATTCACCGCATCAGTTCAACAACTCTGCAATTTTCCTCAAGTTATGAGTTCAAAATTCTTTGTTAAAAGATATTCGAAAATATGTTTGATATTCAAAGCTAGACAGCATAGTCACAATATTTACACAACATTAGTCATATTCATATTCGCCTGTAAAGTTTTCAAGTGCCTTTCAGGTGGTGAGGTGTTTTTTTTCCACCCCAGTGTCCGTCCATCCGTTTGTTGATACTAACGGATGAACTGCTATGATGGCATTGAATTCTTATGGCATTTCCTTGGAAGTGGTCTTGGTCATCGGAACCTATGAACTTTACCCAAGTAATTTCAAAGGGTTGGTATTTCAAAGAGTTAGGCCCTTTCACAGGAAGCACTTGGATGTTTACAGGAAGTTCTTTTAATAAAGGAATGCGATGCATGCCGCATGTTGGCTACCGGTGACGACATTTGAGGTCTTGTTGTAACTGCCTTAAGTATATTTAACAGTATATTTTTTGGCCACTTATTTTTAGAAGCACACGTTTCTTCCGATTATGTTGCTTATAACAAACAAAGATGACTCCTACTCAGGGCATGTTTATGAACGATATTAATCATTCCAGGTGGAGTTCCATGCCTGGCTAAAAACAGGTCTCTTATCTGACAAAACGTTTCTCTTGTTTATTGTCTGCGTTCATGAGTAATTACCTTCCTGTTTATTAAACACATTATTACCAGGCAGAAATACAGTGACAAAAACAAAAAGGCGGATGTTTGTTACAGTTGTTAAAAAATAAAGTATGTTTATTGCTATAGATAGTATGGACAGATTGCCTTTCTATAATACTGCCATTGAAGTTAATTTCACATTGTGACCAAGTTAGTGAAAAAAGGTGAAATGTTAAAAATCATATAATGTCAGAAAGTGGGCTGACTTTTTCAAATTTGTGGTATCGTGTGCTTTTCATCCTAATGCTATATTTTTTGTTCTGTTTGTAATATAAAAATTTGAGGAAATTTACTACACAGGAGGAACTTCTAGCATATTCTTCAATCTGCTTTAGCCAGTTATCGGCAAAAACATTTGCCCCAATGTTGCGTGACTACGCAGCAGCTGTCTCCATAATCCAGGTTATCCGGCCCATGAGCTAGAGAGTGGTAACTGAGGGTAACTTATGAGGTATGACAGTTTAGGGTCACCATAGTTTAAATCAGGCTAAAGTAACCCATACCCACACATTCATTTATGGACAATACAAGAGCTCTAAAAGGTAGCAGCAATTCCCACCTGCACTATTGTGCTTTGCTGGAACTTGCTGTTCCCATTCTTTTTCACTCTTTGTAGACTGATGATATAAAGCATGGATTCTTCCATCAACCTGCTGTCTGCAAGTTAAGAGAGCTTTTTTATGCAGTAGCTATGTTTGAATAGAGTAAGTCAAACCCACATGTGCCCTCATAATATCAAGCTTTACTGTGGGTACCTAAAGCCAACAAACATAAAAAAGGCTTTGAATTCTTTGTATTTTCAGCCTGTAATCAGGCATACTGATCTTTACAGAGGTGACAGGTGATCCAAGTGATCTTGATGTTAGTTACCCTACTGCGTGTCACAAAGTGGATTAGATCTGGACCACGTGAACAGGAGATATCCTGTGAAGCTTTGCTTTTTATCCCAGCCTTCTGTATCCAAGCAAGAATTTGGGTGGACCAGTACTAACTGGCTATCTATGCTACTTCTCAGGTTTTTGGATAGGATTTGTTTTATTCTTTTACACCCAAAATACTGAAAAGTGGAGTTGATTTATTAATCCAGCTCAAGAGTTCTTTTATTATAAGGCCAAGATGAAAGGACGTCAAAACAAATTAAATGGTCAAAGAGAAGTAGCCAAAGCCTGTCTTTTTTCATGCAGCTGCTTGCTAGATGTTGAACTTATCAGAATTTCAATCAGTTTCATGCGGTTTGGAAACAGCCTGCTCGATGTTGGATGCTGGCAGCAAATTCTGGGGGCTAAAGAGTGTAAAGGTTAACTTGTAGGAGTGCTGTTACATGACAGATTAGAGGGTTGTTTTTGTGTCATGCAAACTTTGCCTGTTCCGATAGGTCTGATCTTACTTTAGATCAGTATTACAGATCAAAGTTGAAAGAAGAACACATTTTCCAAGTGTTACTATCAGTGTTGCACAGCGTGATGATATATGCTTCAAATGATCCTTCAGTGAGACACTGTTATCCTACCATATACATGATCTGTAAAAGTTATAATAAAAAAACAGTATGCTAGCAGTTATCTGTCTTCAATTATACTTTGTGAGTACCTTACAGTCACTATTTGTAAATAAATCACTACCCTTAACTTGTACTTCTTTTTTATTTTTACAGGATTTATTAAGATGTTATCGCTGTGATTTAAACACACCAAGAAAAGCTCAAGCCAAGAAATGGCATAAAAAAATTGCTTTTACAGTGTTGATATCTGTATCTATTTCTACATTGAGGATTTGTTGAGAATTTGGATTTTTTTTTTCCAACCTTACCCATCCAAAACCGTGTTAAAGATTTAGATTCCTTTTCTCTAGAAGATTTTTTAAAGGGTGAGAGATGAAGCTGAGTTGTTGAAACTTACTTGTATGAATAGGAAATAAAAAGCCTCCATAAAAGCTATGCTGGAGTGGCAGCGTTTTTGAACCAAGTCTTCTTTGTTTCTTATCTCTGTGAAATTTGCCTTTCATGTGCTGACACCTTCCTTATTATGAATTCCCTTTGCTCTGTCTGGGAAGAATAACATAACAATTCAAGCTGCTATATGTAGTGTTTCCATGGGTTGCCAAGCAGTAAAATGTAATTTATATACTGTCACAAAAAAGCCAATGGCGATGGTTTTTGTAACACTTCTTGTCCAGCTGCATATTGTTATCAGCTGAAAGGGAAATGGGCAGAAAAAAGCGTCTCTATTAATGACTGAAGGTCTTTAATGGTTAGCACTGAGGCCAGAATATCCATACCATAAATCATTTCTTTTTGGTGAGGGCAGTGTTGTTCCCCACCTGTTAGGGAGAGTTTGCCTTCGGGTCATTTTTCAACATGAGATCGGGGACCCATTAGGAATCAGTTTATTCTGTGAGCGCAAAAATAGATGGAAAACACCTGAGATGAAATTTCCCCCTCCTGCCCGTTAATGCCTGAGAGAGCATTAAGGAGTTACACAGAACCCCAGCTTTAAACAAAAGGAAGGAAAAAATAATCAGCTTGTCAAGGTTAAGTATATATTATGAACACCATTCTACATTCACTCAGTAATGTTTTGATCTATTATGGTGCATTTGATCCAGCTTGATGATTTTAATTGGGTTAATGAGTTTAGTTATTGAGACAGAAACTGGAAACTGTTGGAAAAATGTTTTAAGGCAAAGAAAGAAAGAAAGAAAGAAAGAAAGAAAGAAAGAAAGAAAGAAAGAAAGAAAGAAAGAAAGAAAGAAAGAAAAAAAAAAGGAAAGGTAATGGATGGATAAAATAAAAAAAGGAAAAAGACCCAAGAGAAAGAAAAAATAGGGAGAAAGAGGAAATTGAGCCAGCAAGGGATGTGCTGCCCTTTGTGTCTCTGGCATGTTGATAAATTGGCTTCTCTAGAGAAACCAGTAACTTTTATTCTGTGCCACTGGACTCTATTTGTACCATAGCAACTAGACTTTTGAAGTACCACACAACAGCATGACATGTCTACTGTATACTAAAACATTGTACACTTAACATACAAATCATGGTTTTATTAATTTCTCAAACCCTTTTCCCTTCTTAGTTTTGTTATACCAGTTCAGCTAAAGCACATTCAACATTCAGCATGCATTCAGTGAAGTTAAATTTGATCTGTTATTTGTATTTGCCCTAAACTATTTGCTCCTACTCAGAGCAATACAATATTTTATCTCTATTTATTTTGCAGTTCCTTTTTTTTTTTTTTTGCACTGAATAATTGAGTAATTGATAGAGGAATCATCAATACTTTAGCCCCACTTGACCTTGCAATAAACAGTTAATAACCTGAAATTCTTGTTGCAACATCAGGAACCCTAGACAAAATATGAACAAAAATTATGTACACAGTTCAGATAAAAATGTTTGGATTAATTGGTTGAAATTAGCATGCATGTTAATGCAGTGTGTCGTGTTGTTGCTTCAGGGTCTAGGGTTCAATTTTGAGTACAGATCATTGTCTGTGCAGATCTTTTTATGTTCTTATATACAGGTACTCATAAAAAAAGAACATTTGCTGGATTGGCAACTCTAATTTGCCACCACATGCAAATGTATCCAGGTTGGGTTCTATCCTTGTGACAAAGGTCCCTGGAATAGGCTCCAGATCCACTACAATCCTGACCAAAATAAAGTGATTTTAATTTGCATACATCAACTGGTATCTATTTTAAGTTCATAATCAGGGTGCACATGAGGGTCTGCTTAGTGATCCACACCTAGTCAACATTGTAGACTGTTATAAAAATCATTAACATGCTTTGGGTTTGATTGACTGGTCATTTGTAATGAGTAGAGATATCTCACCACATCTCACAGACATCTCACATCTCACTCCTCATTGATCCTTTTATACAAGCTGATCCAGTTTCATTCATTATTATTTGTTGTTGGAGCATTTAATGAACTGGTGCCTGAGGTGATTTAATCAGTTCCTTCTTGCTGTTTCAGGTTCTTGGTTCAAACATAAGCTTATCTATAATTAGGATTTTTTTTCCACCGCTGCCTGGCAATGCAGGACTATGTGAATTTCTAATAAAAACAAATTAAGCATAATTCATGCTCCATGCTTCCAAGAGTCTATCATTGAACTGTCTAAGCAGTGTGACTTTGGCCATGGGCCTGTTTATAGGTCTTCTAGAAGATAGCATCAAGAAAATGACAGCCAAAATAAGAAGTGTAGAGATGATGACATTATTATCACATTCATAAACTTAATTTTGTCTTATCCAGGCAACAACTCCAGGTGTTTAGACAAAGCTCATTACCATACAAGAACATTCTCTACATTGGTCATCATCTCAGGTCTGCCAGATTTGAGCTAGCTATCAGGAAACATATTCATTTTCGTTTTTCTATTTTAAACCTATTATTATTGTGGAAGGTGGTGCCCTCAATGCAATAAGACTGTAATGAGTTATCTGAGAGGCACTGAGTAATTTGATGTACTAAAGAAAGAAACAGGCCTCAGGCCTCATAAGTATTATAAACACTACTTTTACGTTTTGAGGCGATTTGTAATGAGTGTTAAAGGATTGTATTTCACTCTAGACTGTGTGAACATGGCAAGCACTTTTTCCACTCTGTTCTTATGCTATTGCTGACGCCTTGTCCATGCTGCAGCTGCACTGAACCATAATGTATTGCTAGTTGGTCATAAAGAAATTGGCCCAAGAACATTATCACTGATAGTAGTTTACCTTAATATGAATTATCCAATTAAATCTCATCAGCTTTGACCTGGAAAATAGATTTCTTTAAAAATGAAACGTCGTAATTTAAACAAACTATGCACTCTCAGATAAACTGGATCCTAAAAGGTTCTTAAACAATGTTCTAATAACCTTCCTAAAATTTTCGAAAGGGATACTAGCTGGAAACCTTTCGAAAAGAGAACCCCTGTGATGTAGTGTCCTGTTTAAATGTATCAATAATAGTTCTTCACACGTGTAGTACACAGTACTACACGTGGAAACAGTACACTTATGCTCAAAATAAAAATTCATTTATTGCTGTATTACGGTCATTATCTCTATTGAAATGGTATCTTTAGGAAACATATGGCAGATGCCCTTATCCAACTCTTTTATATAACTAAGCAGTTGAGGCCCTTGCTGTAGTACATTTTGTGCAAATCTTACAGGAAATTTCAAAATAATTTGAAAGTAATTAAATGTCTATAAACATGCTTAGATTCTAATTCTTTTCAAATATGTGCTTCAGAAAAAGCTGTAAATGCATATGCTATGAATACAAGTATTATAAGAATGAAAACTCATTTGTTTTGTAGGTTTGTTTGTTTGTTATTTAGTTTATGTATAATTACACAATTTATATTTTTTACATTGTTATTTATATATTAGAATTCAAAAGGTTTGACAGTCTATTAAACCACCTGAAACAGTCTAAAGTCTGTATATTGTTTTTTCTTCTGACTCATAATTTTATAGACATAAATTATACAGTATATAAAAAAATATACTTTTGTAAAGACAGCTTTTGTGCTCTGGCCCAAGCACAGTAATCGGGAATGAGCATAAGGGAAGATGCAGAAGGTGTCATGGAAGCGCATCAACACTATTACTCACACGAAACGCTGTATTACAATCTTCTGTATGTCACAAAAGCTAAAGTTTTCCATTATCCACCTATACAATAGTTTTGCTTTAATTACCAACATAATTCTGGATGAAACTATTTGGATCAAAGTTGTATTATGATAATAATAAACATTTATCGTTATATTTTAATAAGTAGGCAGAGACATTTTATGTTTTAGTTAGGATTTATGCAATTTAAAATAATATATTATATAAGCTTTGTAGTCATCGTTTTTAGTTGCCTCTGTTTAAAGCAAAACAACCTTTTTGTTTGTATTAATTGTTAATTGCTACATCATTATCCAGCTAGCTTTATATGCTTTTAAGTCCATTAATCACAATCCATCTTACCTTTATTTTAATTTATCATGGTTTTTGATCTATAGACTTAAACGCTTAACATAAAGTCTTTCACAACACTTTGCAAAGTAAGATAAGTACTTGACAGAGTACAATAGAGTATAACAGAAAAAACAATTCTTCTAACATCTTTAATTTTTAAGGTTTATGGCACCATCATGCTTCAAGTAGTATGAAAATTGTTAGTATGAGAGGAATAATAAATATAAAAAGTCAGTAACTGTATAGATGTCAAATGTTGTAACTATTTGCAATAAATATTGGACATTTTTCCACTATACTACTGTATGAACTGTATAAACTGGTTAACACTAACCTATGATGGCTAATGCTCATAGTGAGGTTTTAATACTAAATGTGTATAATACTTAAATGTTTATAATATGTAATACTGAATGAAGGAATTTGTAATTCCTCTTGAGACTAAAATCAGAGCATACAGAAGTAATCCGAAAACAAACAATCATTTTTAACATCTGGTAAATGCATTAAGGAATAAGGTAAACATATATATATATATATATATATAATATATATATATATATATAATGATCAAATAGCAAGACAAGCCTTCTCTTAAAATGTTGGTGTAGGGTTATAATTTTTAAACAAATAAACAAATAAACCAGTAACGTAATAGGTTTGCCATTCATAGGCTGACTATTTCTCTATGAAGCAAATTTAAGACAGCCTACTGGCTTTGTTTCATTATGTAAAATAATACATTTGTGCAATTGGTAAAATAACCACATGTACTGTAGCCCTACTACAGGGAGCATAATGCATCCGAAATAGAACCCATTCATTCATCCTAATTATCCTACCTTGTTTTTAACTATTTGTAACTTTACACTTGTTTTAATTCAATGTGTTTCTCTGGAGTTGTGGTGTGACTAGGGAGCAGGTTGAGAAGAGCCTGGAGAGGTGGAGGTATGTGCTGGAGAGAAGGGGAATGAAAGTCAGTAGGAGTAAGACAGAGTACATGTGTGTGAATGAGAGGGGGGGCAGTGGAGTGATGCGGTTGCAGGGAGAAGAGGTGGAGAAGGTGGAGAAATTCAGGTACCTGGGGTCAACAGTGCAAAGTAATGGAGAGTGTGTTAGAGAAGTGAAAAAAAGAGTGCAGGCAGGGTGAAGTAGGTGGAGAAGAGTGACAGGAGTGATTTGTGATAGAAGGGTATCTGCAAGAGTGAAAAGGAAAGTGTATAGGATTGTGGTGAAACCTGCGATGTTGTATGGTGTAGAGACAGTGGCATTGACTAAAAGACAGGAGGTGGAGCTGATGTTGCGATTTTCATTGGGAGTGACGAGGATGGACAGGATTAGAAAGGGGTTTATTAGAGGGACCGCACATTTAGGACAATTTGTAAAGAAGGCGAGAAAGGCTAGATTGAGATGGTTTGGACATGTGCAGAGGGATATAGCAATAAAGAATGATGAGGATAAAGCCACCAGGAAGGAGGAAAAGAGGAAGGCCAAGGAGGAGGTTTATGGATGTGGTAGGGAAGAAATGCAGTTAGTTGGTTTGAAAGAGGCAGATGTAGAGGACAGAGTAGTATTGAGATGGATGAACTGCTGTGAAGAACACTAATGTGAGCAGCCAAAAGAAGAAGAAGAAATATTTCTCTGGAGTTAGGGCACACTTCTTTAAAACCAACACAAATTGGCTGTACATAGCAAGAAAATCCTGCTTCTTGTAAATGGCTAATTTAATCCTGATGTTCTGCCTTTTTCATGTCTCAGGTGTCTTTTTCAAAATCTCAACCAATTTGTGTGTTAGAACATTTATATCAGCAATGTTATTGGTGCAGACAAAGGGAAAATTGCTTCTCTACAAATGGAATTTTTGTTGCCATGGTTTCTTACAAATTTAAGCTCCATCATCAGTGGCTTTATGAGCAAGCCATTTTCATCTTCTGCCTTTTAGCACAGTATTATATTGTGGTATATTGTAATAGCAAACAGAAGGAAAGAAAAATTTCCAGAACTTATATAATGTCACCACTGCAACACAAAAGCTTTATGGTTGAAAACTGTTTATTGCATCTAATATGATATAAAAACAAAATACAGTTGACACAAATGTGATTTTGCAGAAAATACATGAATGTGTTAAGTTAAAAGTTATTTTAGTGGCAGTAGAAAGCTAAGCCGTTATTATATATATATATGTCAAACTCACTTTTCATTGCAAAGTTGAATATAAAATTCTGGCTAAAAGGATTTGTATAATTTCCTGAACCACAGGGCTATGTTACAAGGAGATAAATGCTCTTGGTGAGCCCACCCTTGATGAACAGATATAAAAAAAAATAAAAAAACGGGGCCTCTTGATAGGTACAAAAACGCCTTGCTCAGATTTGGGTTACTGGGACCCACCACCCTGGAGCTATTTCTTGAGGTGTTGTCCTCAAGCGATAACCTGCTTACTGGGCCACCCACATAACCGGGTGTTGGGCTATGCATAAAATACAAAATCTTTACTTTGCTTGTGCCAAGTTATATAAACTGGACAGGTAAAGCCTAGATAATTTTTCCCTGGGAGGTCTTTCTTCTGCTCTGCAATTTCTACAGGATGTAGATCTCAGGCAAGTGTGGGGATACTCATCAGTGCCAGGCCAATGACTTTACAGTTTAACCAGTGGACAAGACCATTGCCTACATAAAAAAATCCAAACTCTTATTTATGCATATGCACAATATAGAGGTTTGCCATTTTCATCTTGGAGATGCTGGAGCAAGTGCAAAAGATTGGTAAGTGCTCCCTTTAAACTTTATCTTGTAAGAGTACAAAAGTGTTTGCTATCAAGTATACTTAAGTATCCAAAGTACTATGATTTTCTATGGTTATAATGTTCCTATTATCATTTTTGTCACAAGACTAATTTCTGCCTAATCAACTCAGTTTATGTGAAAAGACTCTCTTACTCTTAGCACACCAATTTATTAAGTGAATGTTATCAATTTATCAAAATGCTAATTGATATCCATTAAAATTATCATGAGCCTAAAACCTTCTTTTCAACTACCTCAAATACTTCTAAGAAAATCATGCAAATAAAACCACAGGTATTGTGGCAAGTTAGAGTCAGGAGTTTCTTCCATCATTTATTATTCTCTAAATGTTCTGCTTGCTGTTGAACTGTATGTTCGTGCTAAGTAGATACCACTAAGCGACAATCAAAACGAGTTCAAAACAGAGTGCGCACTCTGCCATGATTGGTGGCTTGCTTCGTGCTTGACCAGTTAAGATTTATCCACTCATAAATAAAAAGGAACGGCTTATTTCCCAAAATGTAGTTGAGTAAAAAGTAAGATATTTTTCTTTGAAATGTAGTGAAGTTAAAGTTAATATCTCACCAAATGGAAATGCGTCAATAACGTAATTAAGTACAGTAACAAATTACTTAGTTTACTGTCCACCACTGGTTGGGAGTAGGAATCCCAGTCAATGCTTCATTGCAGTCTACTTGCAGTCCCTTGAGCAAGGCCCTTAACCCTTATCTGCTCAGTTATATGAGATCAGTGTCAATTGCTTTTAAATAAGGCCAAATGCTCATAATGTAAATCTGTCAATCACCATTTGGGTTAAACCATTCAAACTTACCAGAGCCTTTGGGGTTGCTTGGAAGAGTCTGTTAATCTGGACAGTGAATCTGATTTTAGGTGGTAGTTCCAGGAGGCTTTTTTTCACATATATGTGGCTTATAAAATTAAGTAGGCATATAGAAACCTGAATAGCTACCTTAATAGACTATAATAACCTTAATAGAATGAATTAGGTTGGGGTTGTGTGGTTAACCCAAATCTTTGTTGAATGGAGAAATGGCACAATGATTTTGGATTAGCAAACTGGTAGAGTGGTTCTTATTTGTATGGCTATGTTCCAATTATGTGATACCCATTCTTTAGTTTCGAATGATATGTCTGTGCCAGGGTTCTAAAAAATATCCCATTGAATAGTTTTTCAGGAACAGGTTGTGGAACAGTGGAGCATCTCTTTACAACTACACAGGTCTGTGAGAGGTCATGAATGTAAGCCAAATCCTGTCTATATGTATTTTGATGAATTTGGGGCATGCCAGTGTTTGTGTACCTAAATGTTTGCAGGTTTATGGTGTATTTGGGTAATTGGGGTAATGTTCCTGTTATCTGCAGAAGATTTTATCTTCAAAATTTAACCTTAGACATTCACATATATATTTTGCCACTGTGTGTTGGGATGGTATCTGTGTGAATATGTGCAGTGTGATAAGAAAGGAGAACTGACACGTGGATCAAGTCAGCTGCAGAATTTGTAGTATTGGTAAATGAGGAACACAAGCTCTTGACTGACTCCTGACAGACTTTTGGCAGGTATGTTCAATATGGGGAAACAGTCTAGCTTTTCAGACTGGTGGTATTGTGACAACCAACCCAACCCCCCACCCAAAAATATCTTTGACAATTACATTTAAAAGGTATTTATTAAGAAAATAATGTTTATTTTCAGGACCAAATAGTATGTACATTTGAATGTTAAGTTTGGTAGATTTCAAGCCTGAACACCATGCACATTTAATACTTATAGGTAGTTAACTAGAAATCTGAGTGGACACTAATTATTTGGCCAACTGTGCGGTCCTCTAGATTTTTGATTATCATATCTTAAGTATAATTTGAACAACCCTTTGTTTTGTTTTTTTTTTGACAAAAAAAGGTAAAATATATTTAACTGCTTAAGGCTACTGGGAAGTACTGTAAAAAAAAAAGAAATTATGCCTGCCATCTGTGTGCTATTTAAATTGATCCCACAGCAATGGCTACTTAATTCAAGAACTGTCAAGGAGCGTCATTAGATGCGCCATTTTTCAAGCTTAATATTTCATTATCCACAAGGAGGTTTGTATTACCCTCAGGATTAAAGTCAAGTGTCCTGAAATATTACTTTTGCAGTGGAAAATTGCAGACCCTCTTGTTAAACTATACCCCACCTCATTAAAGAGTATGTAGGCCAAGGGGAGCCCTTAAATAGCAGAAGAATTATGACATTTTTGCCCCAAAAAAGGCATTTAAAATACCTCTCTGTACCTGAACCACTAACATGACAAAATATGTATTTTATAATCCTAGAGGAAAACAACTAAATATATATATATATTTAGGGGCAGTTTTTTTCTATAGTTTTGTTTTGTAGAATTGAAAATTGCATTATGACTGAGCAGTAATAGATCATGCTGGGAGGTGCTGTAATCAAGACTTAAACTGCATCCCTTTTCGTCTCATTTTTCTTCTTAAGCCACAATGAGTTATCAGGAGGAAGAAGTGTAGAGCTAAGTCATAGCCAAGGCAGAGCCCTAAGCTTGATAATACTGCAAGAGTGTGAGGAGTTATCCTTCTTCCTGTTTTAATTAGGAAGAGTGCACCATCAACAGGCAATCATGTCATCATCTTCCTTCCCTAGGTTGATTATAGAGAGTGAGAACTGCGTCATTGTACATGTACAGCTTTAAAGATATGACACTGGAGGTTTTTTATAGTTTTGAAACCTGTGTCATTATTTCTGTTTTGGCTTAAAGGGTGCATGATAACATAAGTTAATAAATGTGAAAGACAGACCTCTTACACTTTGCACCAGACTAGCCATAATAGTTTCTCACTATGCTGTACAGCTTTAGCACTGGCTTGTCTTGAGGCACACATCACCTCATGGGAGTCAAGTTAAAAAAATAAAAACATTACAGGCATCAATCAGACATTCTCTGGCCTGTCAGCATTTCAGCATGTACTTCCAGGTGCACCAGTGATCTGCATTTTTTAGCCTCCAAATCAGGAAGTTCTGATTTATGGTTCAGCTTGCATGTCATAAGACATGTGCTTCATACCTCAGTGGTTAGGTTAAGTGTACTTTTGATCTGCTTTCCTTTCTGCCATAATGTAGATGTCCACATGTACTTTCGAAGACTTTTATAAGAGGCCCCAGGGTATGTGTTTTGGCATGCTTTTAGGCAGAGTGCCTTTTTGAACTTTTTTATCTTTAACATTTTTATTTTATTTCATATTTATTATATAATGTCAACCATTTTTTCCAGGTTTTAAAAAGTAGGGAAAAGTAAACCATATGAATAACCATGAGAAATCAAGCCTAGGGAGAATAATGTACCACTGAGCTATAAGAAAGACTATGTGCGCAATTAACACTTCAATGCCCCACGGAGGTTTCATGGTGGGTTCCAAACTAAGCACATAATTCCTTGCTGTTAAATGCCTTTTAGAATTAAGTAAAGATACTAAAGAAATAAAGATTGACTGTTGTAGGAAATACCATTCAACTGATGAAAACTGCTGGATATTTTCATCTTCTTACTTGATGTATAATTTTTTTCTTGCCATTAGTTTGTTTATATTGCATTACTTACAGTAACCTGGAACACTATGGTAAGCCTAAGGGTAAGGGATGTTCCATGTATTTTAAGATATGTTGACAAGTGCTTTTCTGCATCTTATGCTGGACACGGCCTATTGATGACTACACTTAACTGTGAACAGCTTATTGAATTTCCTCCAGGAAACCTCCCCTGTGCATCACTGAATGCTGTGCTGTAGGCCGTCACTGTGGAGACTTCAATTACTGGCAAGTCCCAGCCGGCTGATTTCTAACTGTGACCATCGAATTAGATAAGAGAGAGGAAGACAGAGAGTATGTGTGTCTAAGGAAACTCATTTAGAAATTTCTAGTCTAAAGTTAAGTTATGCCTCTAAAATTTAAAACCTGGAGAAGACAAAACTCAAGAAGAGTTTAATAAGTGTAGTAGTGAGAAGAGGAAACTCTTTGTTTATGTCCTGGAAGCAAGCCAACTGCCTGTGCCATAATCCACTGGCTGACTGATTTATAACAGGCATTAAACTGTTGACTAAACCTAAACTTCCTGGACTTTAATTCAAATGCACCAAATACAGAGCAAGCAGGGTTTGTGCACTACTGAATTTACCATAATTGTATTATCAAATAGCTGCTGAATTATTGGTATAAGAGTAAAGGTTAATATACTATGCTATTTCATGACCATACTGTAGGTTTGTAAAGCTGGACATTCTTTTCTCTTAACCACTAATGTTTTGTCTCTAAACATGATATGCATGACCACCAATTTTTGGGTTTTGTAATGTTTTTCTGATCTCACCACAATGCAATGCCATTTGTGGATAATGTGCTGCATAGTGGGAGATAGTGGGACTTGCTTATAGTGGGAAGAAAATGCTTATTTGTTTTAATGCTTCCAAACTGCTTGTTGTTATTAAACAGCAACATTTTTCAATTTAACAAAATCAAATGTGCAACTCTTGTTTTCATTTTCCGTTCTTTACCATTCACCTCATTGTGTGACTGGGCTGTGTTCCCATGCTTCAATTTCTTTTGAAAATATACATATTAACTCAATTAACTTTGCTTATGTATTTTATGGTCACAATTAATTTCTCTCCATTCTGTTGAAAGGTTTATGACATTAACGATGGCATTTAAAAACAGATTTTTAATATTTGTGCAGCTTATATACAGTCCTATCTAGAAGTATTGAAATGGAAAGGTCAAACGTGTGATTGACAGGTGATTCTTGTTGCCCAGATTGTTTAAACAGTTAATATCTCTGAATGTCCACACTTGGGACTGGGTTTTTGCTGTGAACACTGCATTTTAGTGTTAAAAAAAAGATCAGAGTAGAAAGCAAGCTATTCTGAAATTAAGCAAAGAGGAAAAAATCTATCAAAACTTTTGCTTGGGCATTTGGCATAAACAATACTGCAATTTTCAATGTCCTAATATAGAAAGTAGCCACTGGTTAATTAACAACTATACAAAAAAGTAACACTATACAGAACCTCTACAGGGCAGGGGTGAGGATATTACAGACCCCTTACTTAAAAGCAAAAATATGGCGGCCATACCACAAAATGCCACACATTTATTTGCAGTAAAATTAATGCAATTATTTGTAAATTACAGAAATGTAAAAACGTACTTAAATCTACTTAAATGACTTTGGTTACCTAAAATTGGGTGGACTATCACTAACGGATCCATATTCTAAAAAGCTGAAATTCTAATCTATCAACTCATATTTAACCCAAATGTTTTTACTGTTCACTGCCCTGTGATAAAACATAAGCAGTAGTTCAAAAAATATGATGTGGCTGGCTTCAAGCATCCCAGAGGAAGAATGTGCTAAACTTTAACCTCCCTGATTCCCAGCTGTCATGTGATGGTGGAGAACTTGCTGGTGTGAGGCAGTTGGCAAATGGCCAAAGTAGAAGAAAATGTGCCTAAGAACCCAAAGAAAAATTAGATGGAGCAGAAGTGAAAAATATTGTTATATTAGAATATACAGATTTATGTTTGTTATAAACACAGTGGTGTCCAAACATCCACTAAAAATTTCATAATGTGAACATGTTTGCATTTTGAATTCTTTCTAATTAATAATTTTCATTACAAATTATATTATAATATTAACTTGAGTACAACAGTAATATGTTTTAATATTTTTATGAATTTGATAGATTATTTGCATTTGGTATATCCATTTTGCGTTAATGTTAATGTGCACTCAACCTGGTAAAGACTCCACAAGTCTACTTTCTTAAGCTTATGATCCAGTTTCAATCAAATGTTGGAAATATGACCTTTAGTACTGCTTACATTTTTAGGGACTAAAGCAGAATGTCTGTTTGTGAAAGTTCAAATTTCACAAATGTCTGTTTAATTTGAACTTTACATGTAAAAATAAACCTCGATTTTTCAGTGTGGTGCTAGACTTTTGGACATCTTTGTTTTGGCCCACAAATAAAACCTTTTGTTGTTGTTACTCAAAAGGATCATTATCTTTAATACCTCTAATGATTAATTATATCACAGTTCCTAAAAAGAGAATCATATCCGCATCGGCATGATGTGAAGAGGAAATACAATATTCTGACAATTAGGGAAGATTAAATTTCATCCTGCTCCCTGAAATAATGGCCTTAATTTGACATTCAGGATGTTTAGATGAGCGTTAGTCATGCATGCATGCATGAAGATAAGAACTTTGGAGACTATTTGAGTCATTGTTGACTTCTAAAGAGGAGGAACAACTTTAAGTCCAGGTTTTTTAAAGAATAAAATAGTAATGTATTTCAGCTATGTGTCTTGCTTGGATTGTTTACCATGTATTCAGTTGAATTCTCAGTCTTGTTAAGGCCACATTTTCTTTTATAAACATACTGGATCAAAACACAAGATAATGTTTGAGGTTTTATGTAAGTTTGTCTTTAATATGACAAAGAACACAACCAAAGAGTTGGCTACGTTACTGTGTAATTGTTATTTTTGTTAATGTTATTGTTAGGCTATTAGCTTGTTAATCGCATTTCGAGAAATGTGTAGAGATTATTAATATAAATAATATTATTTCTTAATTGGAGCCTGGAATTGAGTCCTGTCAATTTGTACTAAAATGATTATTGACCTCTATTCCAACATAGCTTCTTATTTATGAAACCCATATGGAAAGCAAATAATTGCATTTATACACATTTATACACAAAATTTATAACAACATTATAGAGCACCATGTACCTTTACCAAGTGTACCTTCTACTCAAAAAGCTAGAAGAATTGCAAGATATGAATTTTCTAATGCAACAAATACATTATATCAGTCAGTCGAATGTTGTTTTCCATGTAAAGACAAAGTTGTCATTAGGATCTCCAATACCATTGTACATGTTTGGACATACAGGGTTTTTTTTTACAAATTATCTGTCATTGCTTTATAAACTATTTATGAATCATTGAAATATTTTTTATGAATTATACAAAGTCTATAGATGCTTTACATGGTAAAGAGTAAATTAAGATGCAATTTTAGCTTTTAAAAACATACTGGGTGAAACACTACATATAACTGTTTTGAAGACAAAAATGTTAGTGTGTTCAATTAATACTTTTAGTTTGTCTCTACTAACCATATGAAAATATAATGTATATGTGCATCTGCAGGGCGTACAAACGTAACATACTTACTGTTTCTGCGTATGTGCAGACACGCATTTAGCTAGTGTCACTTTGATTGACAGGTGAGAATGTAATCCTATCATTATTTTCTCTCTTGGACTTCCAATGCCAGATGGCTATGGCATCATCAGGATTCAAACTCTGTCTCCCCGCAACAGAGCAAATAGTTTTTAGATACTCTTTTTATTTTTTAGAAAACCTTAAGATATGTGACCAGCAGACATTTGCTACATTATTTTTGCATCATGTCTCAACGTGAAAGCATAAGCTCATATGGTGAGAGCTGGCTTCAGAATAAAGTTGTAGGATGTTGAGATGAGCCATGCAACAGTGAATCAAATTAATTCTTCACTAGATCAGACATGCCAGCAAAGAGTCTGCAGCATGTTTACAGGCTTATGGTATAATGCCTTCTTGACAAACCTCCAAGTAAATTATGAAGTGTGCAAAAAAATTTCATTAAAAAAAAGAAGTTAGCTAGTAGTAATAGTACTGTAGTAGTTAAAGTACTGCTGTTTTGTGCAGCTTCATTCAAATAAGCTTTAAAAATCAGAACATTTTACTCAGAGCTCATTTCTGTAATTGTGTTAATCCGTTTGGGAATGTGCCCTCATTAATCTAATAATCTAAGACAACCAAACAGGGGCTATCCAAATCATTCTTGGCGGCACAGACTTTTAGATGGTTAATTGTGTAAACTGTGGGAGCATGCTGCATGCTATCCATCTTAATCCCCCTTAAGCCACCTTGAAAGCATCGTGTCATCCTCTGATATGCCATACAGCACTGGCCAGAAGGAAATGCTAAAATCTTTATAAAGATCTATGCATATGTTTGTTATTCAATCTCTTCTGTACTTTCTATTTTGTTCACTCACAGCTCTTAATCGTGTGATGGCTTGCAGCAAAACATGAGACTTCTCCAGAGGTACAGACATAGTGCCGGCTCTGTTGCATGTTAAGGCTAGCCAGCAAAGTTAGCACTCAGGGCATCTTCCTCTGCCATCTGTCTCATAGGCACCAGTCCAGCAATGTGGCAAGGCACCCATCAACACAGGAGGGGAGATAGTTGCTTATGCTCTTGTCATCATCTTCATTGTTGGATATTGTAAGGGCTAAATGCACTCTGTCCAAATTTGCATCATTGCCAAAATAGAGATTTTCTCTCATCCTTAATATTTGTGTGTCTGTTAAAAAAAAAAAATGTATAAATGGCACAGTTGATTCTTGAGCAGTAGTGTTACAGTATAAAAACAGAAGTGCAGTATATATAAAATATGAAACTGCTTCAATCAACCTTGATGATTGTGTTCAATATTTACTGGTTTATTTTTTTGGACTCCATTAAATGTAAAAAGTGTTCAAGCACTGTTAAAACTTCAAAAGACATTAAAGTAGGAAGACTTGACACAGGTCACAACCCACTGGTGTCTTCTTGGGGATTTAACTCAATATAAACAGAATGTTATGAGAGCAGCAGTTTCTTTCACTTTTAATATGAGAAAACTGAAGCTCAGAGGTCTGCTCTGTCAGCCTTAGAAACAGTGATTGTGTCATAAATCACTTGTGTCAGGCCTTATGTTTTTGAACCTGCAGACTGCCCACAGCTTGTGTCATTTATGATGTTCTTACTTCCCTCCATGAGGCTGTCATTGAGTTCCTGGATACACAGTGTGCTCTCTGCAGATGAGCCGACATAGTAAACTATCCATTTAAGGTAATATTGATGGATTGTTGCATGACTGTATAACTGTGTTATTTTGAAAAAAATAAAAAAACTGAACCTCCTGCATTGAACCTCCTCTAAGCACCAATTTTAATTTCAATTAAGAAATATTGTTCAACATGGTAAGTACTCTAGCATACTACAAAAATTGGTCTGTCCTTATGGAACTCTAAAAGCAACGCTCATTTTATTGTTAGAAAACTTCTCTATAACATTCTACCAATAGTTATAAATGCAGCAGATATTTATATTAGTAGGGAAAGACCTGACTGGTCTTAACTCAGGGGGTTCTGGATTATTTCTCTTCATACCTTTTTTCAGGTGGTCTGTGTTGACTGACAGATCAGCTCCCCCCCCCCCCCCCCCCCCCTTTCTCAGAAAGGGTTCAGTGCGGATGTCTGGTTAATAAGGGTGACTTCGAGGTTTATAATTTGGGGGTAGGGTGGAGAGGTGGTGTATTAGAGGCCATATGTGTCAGGCTAGACAAGTGAACCTCCCAGGCTGACTGTGTCCATGGGTTCTTTTCAGCTCTCTGATGCTACTTATTTATCATAGAACAACATGGATCAATATTACTACCTCCCCAAGGTGACGTAAAACAGTCCAGTGTTCATGACATATAAGTTATGCAAAACAGATTATTTATTTTTGCAAGGCCCTGGAGGCAGAGTCTAAGAATCCTATTTCATGTTTTTCCGGCATCTTGTTAACCAAATGATAAGTTATTCTAACAAGGTCATAAAAATCATTATAATATATCTAAACCAATCATTTTAAAAGGATAAAAGAAGCAGGCAATGTGCCACACACTTTTCTGCATCACAGTAGTGATTTACATCTGTCCTGCTTCATATCTGGGTGATATGAAAAAAAAAGCTGTAAAAATGAGAATTGGAAAGTAAACCAAAAACATGGAGGAGTGATGCAACATATGGAAGCTATCACAGGGCCAAGCTCCCATCTGTGTGCACAGCCGCAGTGCATTGGCACCCACCAGCCACTGTGCAGGATGGGAATAATCCGCGGAAGAGGACCCATGGAATTGCTGTGAATTCCCTGGAGAAGCAAAGTCGTCCAGGATGGGGGTGGGGATAAAAGACAGGGATGGTGTAAGAGGGAAGGACAGATGTTTAGTACTGTGCACCAAAAACAGGTGCTCAATTGCTGTGGAGGGGCTCACAGAGATTCTTATGTTTCTGGCAATGCTGAATACACCAGTGAAGAAATAGAATGCTGTTCTCTCCTGATTGCTAAGGAAACATTGCAGCAACAAAAAAAATGTCCACATTTTTAATGAACAGCTTGATCTGGTGCATTTTGGGGCATGTAATTAACTTGAATTTATGTGCCGGCAATGTGAGTTTGTTTAGTCTTTGATTTGTACATTTGAAGTCAAATAACTAAAAATTATTTGGCATAAAACAAAATGTCATGAAGTTAATGGGTCTCAAGACATAGTTTTCCCATGTATAAATTGCTCTAAAGGGACAACTTAGAGTGTGAGAAGATAACCAGAATACATAAGCAGGACAGAAATTCTCATGGAGTTTTTTTTTTACACTTGGTTTAAACTTGGTTAAACTATAGTCATTTATCACAATCAGTTGTAATACAAAATAAAAAATTCCTGCCTACTCTGTTCTCCCACTTGCTCTCTTGTTCTCTCAATGGCAGATTTACTGCTTTTTTTTGCTAAATCAATATATAACAGGTGTTCACATTTGTTAGTTAAAGTTGAAAAATGTATTTATATTGGTGCATTTTGTATGACCCTGTTTGCTGAGTCAATGTAGCAGCAACTAGTTCCTTACATCCTCACAAGAATCTCTGAAGGCTTTGACACAATAGAACTTCCTAAAAAAAAAAACTTCTTACTGATTTATTGCTTTAGCAGAGATATTTTTTTCTTTCTGAAACCAATGACCCTAGCAGACCAGAGGAAGTTTACATTTAGTTTCTTGTACAATGCAGTGACATTTATTCTTTAAAACTGTTCTGTGTCCAATTTCGAATAGTGCTAAATACGAAGTACTTTTCGTTGGCCACTGATTATCTTTTTGAGTTTGTTTATGTGCTATGTGCTATGTGTGTGTGTGTGTGTGTGTGTGTGTGTGTGTGTGTGTGTGTGTGTGTGTGCGCGCACAGATTCAGCTTCCAGACCTCCCCTAGGGCTGTAGTTCCTGGGCCCCTTGAGTTAACACCTCTCTGACTTACACACACATGCAATTGATTAGAACATAAATGTATAACAAAGTGTTTTTTTATTTTATATATA